>OY856411.1:631497990-631797990 GCA_963693085.1 Alisma plantago-aquatica
ATGTCAAGTTCTATCTGATGTTGATATAAGATAGAGCCTAGAAAAGATGATGGATTAATGTTTATTTGGATATTTCTAGGGATAATAATGGTTATATGGTAATATAGTGACTACAAATACCTTGGGCTTATCTAGATAAGAGCATCATGATAAGAGGAGGAAGCATCAATTTGACCTAACAAATGTAGTATGCAATTACAAAAGAAGGGAGTTTGAATGCCTTTAGTGTGGGATTTCACAAACCAAAATAGGTGGTCCAAGCCCATGGGTATTCAATTATAGTTACTCTTAAGATAATATGTTTACATGTTTCATACCACTCAACAATATATCCATAATTTACTTGATATTATGATCTCGACCAGAGTATTGTAGTTAAGAATGATCAGTGAAGATTGAGAAGTTGGTGATTTAGTTTCTAAGTAAACATATGCTATTATTGTTTCCCGAGATGATCGTGATTTATGATGTCAGTCCATTAAGGGTTGTACTTTCAAATTTCATGATAAGTATTTATTAATTTCAACATATTTACATGATTCTTAAATAATACTTTCATGAATTATGTGATCCAATGTTCTAAGATATTAAGATAAGACATGCAAATAAGATTTTTGTACTTTCTTGGATATATTCTTATTATGCCTAAGATCACAAGTAGAGACATGTCAATATAATTTCTCAGAATGATTAATATTTAAGAACTAAATACACAATAAGATTATATGATTTGAATGCATCAAGTCATGATTATGTTTTAATATCCATGTATTAATATTTAAGATCATGTTAATACCATGAGGTGTAAAGGAATTTAGATACATATATAATTATAATTAACGAGGTGTAATGAGATTATGGAGTTGACCCAGGCCCTAGTGCAGGTCAACTCAAGAGACATGACCCATGCCCTTACTGTAGGTCATGAGGCCCAGGCCCTTATGAAAGCCAATTCAAATACATAACTTAGGTCTCATGTGCATGTGACAAGACACAAGTACTTAGTGTAGGTCTCCAGATAAATATAAATAAAAAGAAATAATTAACAGTAAACAAAGAGTACTTGGTTATGATTTACCTATAGATTTCCATGTTAGTTGTATATGATAGTTTGATAAGGTTGTTAGACATTGTTAGCTATCCATGATTATATCATACCTTGAAGGTTCCTATGAGACTTTATGACAACCATCAAGAGTTAGTGTATGTAAGGTATGTGAAACCCTAAGGTAGGTAGCCTCATGTACTTTGCCAAATTTTGAGCACGGAATTTTCAAAAAAAGTGGGTAGAATTGTCACACCTTGAATTCTATAAGTAGCTACGTGAATATTAGTCATGCTAATAGGATTTCTAATTAAGTGAGATTGAGATAAATGGGCCATGTTCTCCATGTTTGGGCTATTTTTGAAGGCCTTTTTTTCATATTTAGATCCCAATACATTTTTATGAATTGACAACCATTGGACGCTTTACTGGTCACAAGAGCAGTAAGGGTTTATAATTATGATTGAATAAGGCTTGTTTAGTGCTTGATGATAATGTAATAATTCGAGGACAAGATATGATATTCAAAGGTATTTTTCAAATTTCACTAATCTAATGTATGAAGGATTAGATTAAGACGTGTATTACATTTTGATGATATATATAAGAGGTTAAAGAATTTTGGTGAAGTTTATAGTTGGAATGATGATTAAATTTTTGAATTTATATTGTGGGGACTACTGAAGTCACATACAATATCTAACACATTTTAATTTGTGATTTAGAGCCTAATTATTGTCTACAAGAAGATAACTATTTTGTGAAGTGTGGGTCAGATTTTGGGACCAATTAGATGCATGAAGTAACAGTTAGAATCTTAAAAGGAAATAGAAAAAGTGTAGTGTATAAGACCTTGGGGAGGCATTGTGTCGATGGGCTTGGAGGCTGAGCCATGGTTTCATGCCTAAGTTTTTGGCTCAATTGAATGGTCAGCTAGTTTAGTTGACATGAGCCCAGACACAAAAAGGGGAGTCTTGCGAGCCCCATTTTGGAAAGGACTGGACTCGAATAGGCCCCAAGGAAAGAAGGCTCTTTCTGTGAGATCAAGGAAGTGGAGGCTATAAATCCTTGATTTTTAGATGAACGGGAGATGATCAATCAAATCTAGGATTTTTTATTTTGAAAGGAAAGGAGAAAATGAAGATAATGAGAAGAAGGGGTGGTGACGGCGCCTAGGAATACCGTATGGGTATCCTCTTCTTCATCTGCATAAGACATGAATACAACACCACCAGATACATGGAGGACTGGATGAAATTAGAGGAAGGCTCATGTTAGGAAGCAATGGCATCGGTGCCAAGATCTGGGCCGCCTTTGATGAATCAGCTGGTAGTAGAAAGAACAAGGATCTAGAACAAGGTATCCATCTTTCCTCCATGATGGTCATGGACAGAAGAGAAAATCTCACTCTCTGATCTTAATAATGGTCACCAACTAGTGGGTTGGGTTGTATAGAGAGGTGCTAGTAGTAGTAGATTCAATTATGTCATCAGTATTGGACCAGGAACCCCAAACCCATCACATGGACGCCAGCCATTTTCCTACTGGAGGTGGCGCTCTGTTCCATAGGGGAAATAGAGTCTCTCGCAACACATGAAGTGGGAGGAGTAGCCACCAATCAGGTATTTAGGTATCGGACCCTACTTAAAGTCCATCTAGGTAGACATGAGAAAAAGGAAGAGTACTGGTCGTCTAGATCAGATATGGATGGCCTACATTCAGAGAACTAGGTAAAACTTGTAAAATTCATATGCTGAGATTGGAAATCAGGATTTATCAAACAAGGTGTCTATGGAAATTTGATGCCTACTATCTTTTAAAAATGGATTGAGAAGGTGTTTTAGATGTCTGTTATTTATTATATTTTTATTACTAAAAGATGTATGGTTTCAAAGTTTTGAGCATTAAAAATAGCAAAAGACTTTCAAAATTCATAAATATTTTACCTAATGTGTATTTTGATACGTTGAACAAAATCCTTAAGCTTGATCTGTCTGATTTGAAGTCTTATCTATGTTTTTTATATAAACCCTAATAAGGGTACTTTGGGAATTTCACCCGTTGATTTACAATGAAAAAATATAACATTTTTATCAAAACCCTAATATATGATGTTCTTATTGTTTCCAAGAGTTTTTTAGATTTTATGTATAATTGTATTAGTATTCAATTTTTAGACTTAAGTGGCCATTATGTAGCATAATTAACAATTATTTGTGGAGCAATATGTTATCTATGCTTATTATTGATATGTAATAAGATTTTAAGCATGTTTTCCCTATGATTTACATGTTAGTCAGTATTAATAATATGTTTGAGTATTTTGAGGTTTTCTCTCAGTTAATTATGTATTTAGTCATGTATTAGAGCATAAGATTATTTATTTAGTTCATACGGGTATATCGGCGTATAATTGTTATATAATATGAGATTCTAGATTTAAATGTAATATTCAGAATCAAAGGTAGTTTTAAATCAAAGTTAGTATCAAGTTGGTACATAAAGTTAAGATGGTGAGGTTTGAGAATTAGAAATGAAGAAGGGAAATATATATGGACTTATAGACTTTTGCTAATGACCAGGTAAATACATTGTGAACTAACATATTCTGACTATGTTAAAGATCTCCTTAAACAAGATAAGTGGGACATGTACATTGAATTTCATTATTACTATTATTCAAACTACACATTCATATGAAGTAATTTAGAGATTAAGTTACTATTAGACATTCAGTATTTTATGCTTATTTCATGTCCAATGATGCTTTCATTAATCAGGCTTAATTCAGATTAAGTGTGTTGTGAGGTTATTAGAATTTATTTATCAAACTTGTAGACTCAGATGTCGTGTATCTGATATCAAATTTTAATTAGTCCTATATTAAATAAGAGTCTTAGATCCAATCTTAATTATTTAGTAATTAAAATACGGATTCAGATTTAGATTTAAAGTTCAAATTTAGATTTAATTTAGAATTTTAAAGCAGAGATTTAGATTTAGATTCAAAATTTAGTGCATGTTCAGTTATCAGTATTTAGTTTCAATATAAAATAGGCTCAAATTCAAAATTTAGTAAGTTCGTATTTAAGATAATTAAGTCAAAACCTCCACATAAGTTATATGATAAGTCCTCATTCGGTTAGTCCCAGGACAATTCAGAGGCATCTGTTGCCAATTCAGAGGTACTTTAGTACCAATTTAGGATGTAGCCACACCACTTCAGAGACACATCGGTGTCATTTAGAAGCATGTAGTGCCAATTTAGAGGTACTTTGGTACCAATTTAGGGCGTAGATATGCCAATTCAGGATGACTTGTCGTATAATGGTGGCCCCAAATCAGATAAAGGACATTAATAAAAGATACATCGATTTAGAATAAGTTTATAGTTTTCAGATATTAGTTCAACTTTAAGTTATATTATGTTTAAATATGTCATATTAGATATTCAATGCCACTTACTCTAACCTAGGTTTCCCTTTGTGCATGGTTAGGGATGAGATGCCCATAGGTATAGAACTTTAAGAGATAGTCATGACAATAGAATGCAGCTACAACCTAAAGAGGTTTGCTTGGTGTGGTGTCATCTACATGATCTGAGATATTAAGACAGAGTACAAGTTTTAGCATTATGTATATAGACTATATTATCAAGTTTGATTTAAGTAAGTTTTCTTCTGAGAATGTAATGAGAATTTATTTCACAAACAGTCTATAATGGTTCATTTCTATCATTATTGTAATTGTATATCATGTTAGTAACACTCCCTAGTTTTAAAAAAATTAGCTTCCTCTTATGTGATAAAAAAATCAGGGTGTTACAGTGTCTGTATCTTGTTCTTATACTATCTTTGAATATATTTTTACTTACTTTGCATAATTAAGTACTTTGAAAATATAAAAAATGTCACTTTTTAGGGGCTAACATCTTTGTTATAACATAACAACAATTTTGTAGTGGTCTATCTTTAGTTTTATTCAATATCATACTGGTGTGATTTTTCACCTTAGAGCCACACACTGACCAATTGACTTTGATTAGATGTGGCCCTTAGGTATTTTGAATACACTTGGGATCTTTCTAATTTATAAAACCCTAATAGGCAAGTTAGGGGTCGAACCCAAGAGAGAAAGGGGGCACTAGAGCTAGGTGGGTTTGGATAGGTTCCTACTGCGGAGTTCAGGGTTGATGGGTTTGATGGTTAATTTGTTGATTACACTAATGGTGAACAAGCAATTAAAGGAGAACAAACAAGATCAAAACCTAATTTAAACCTAGACATTTAATTCTAATGATCAAGGAGATCTACACTACACTAAGATAGAAAATTAGGCAAAAGATAAATTAAAGATATAAACTACCAAGAACATATCAATAACAAGGCAATAAACTAATTACGCAAGAAAATAGCTCACTAGTCTAACACTAGCTTACCAAGAAGGAAATTAGGGTTTCAATGCAACTAAGAGAAGTGTGGGATATTTGGGGGATGCAATTGTCAATTGGATTGGGGGTGATAACATGTAAACTTTATTTTTTTCATTTAGATTACCAAGCAAAACAACAAGTTAGATGCTAATGAATTGCCCTAAACCACTAGTTGGGCAAGGATAGGGTAAGTGTGAATAGTAGAACTATTCCCTAACACCTCCTACCCACCCTTATGAGGTTCAATTGGATTAGGGTTTAAATTTAATTCAATTAGGATCTAATCTAGCCTAGGTTTCTAGGATAGGAACTCTTAGGGCAATTAGGGGCAGAGGGTAGTAATGGAAGGTGGAAGTGAGATTTTAGACCTCACATCACCTACATTTTCGTTTTGAGAAGGCTCCAAGATAATTACACTAAATGCTTCTATACTAGCTACTTATATCTCTTACCTAGGTGTATTAGTATTGATTAACATGTAGGAAGGGGAATGGCTAACTAGGGATCCATTAATTGGACTTAGGAGCAATTCACAAAAAGAGTCACATATAAGAATTTTCCTAGAATCTAGGTGATTTCAAGCACAATCCACAAAAACATTTATGGGAAAGGATATATAAGTATAACATAATCATTATCAAATGAAATTACAATGCTTACATATCATTCCCCCCAACATGGTATCAAAGTAGCATTTTAGCCCCAAACAGCCCGCCTAAGGGGCCTAACTACTCATAGAATAAGAAAACACGAAAAAAGAGGAATAAGAATGAGTAGACAAGTGGAAAGCTATGGTAGCTGAATGGAGACTCCTCCTTCTCCACCTCCTAGCAGCAATAGCTCAAGCTTTAAGATGGAATGGCATGGATGTGTAGTGGAAAGTGGCTAAAAACCCTAAAATAGGTGTTTTGGGGGTGGAAGATGAAGGAATGGAGGTGGAATGAAGTTTAAATGGATGGGAGGGAAAATGGGGGATCTATAGTGGCTATGGAGTAGCTAACTTTGTGCTCCATCCGCCACCCAAGTATATATAAGTGATGAGGAAGCACTATATCAAGTAGAGGGTAGAATGGATAATGCAGTGCAAATTTTGGTTAGATTTTCAAGTAGCACGATTGTGCTGGGCTGAACGGTCATGGTGGGGTGTGAGTAGAATGGCCATGGTGGATGGGAATGGTTGTGGTGGAAAAATAGAATGAACATGGGAATTTTGGGTTTTAGAGACTGGTAGCACGGTCATTCTGGCCAGCACGGCCGTGCTTGCACTTGCTAGCACGGTCATTTTGGCTAGAATGGTCGTTTTGGTCAACTAGGTCATTTTTTGAAGGTTTTGTTGTTTGGGGCATGTCCTAGAACGGCCATTCTTTGGCATCACGGTCGTTCTAAGGTCCTTTCCGTGTATTTGTGTCTTGAACTTTGTCATCCATGGAGGTAATTGCTTCAATACATTCTTTGATCACTTGGGGTAGGTTGGGAGTCATTTTGGCTTCATTTGGACTCCTCCAAGCAAGGGGAAACCCTAGATTCAACCTTCCTCTCTCCCTTCCATCAAGTAGTGGCAAAAGTACTTATAAAATGTGCAAAAGCCTCCATAAGTGCATTTGATAGAAATATGCATATTGAGGGAAATAGCATGAAATCTAACAATCATTGTAATTGGAGTGCAATATGACACAAGATGAAACCCTAAAATAGGGCTACATCACCACCCCAAACTTAAAACATACTTGTCCTCAAGTATGCTCTAACTCAATCGCTCTTCAATTTTTCATCAAATAAGAAATGACACATGCATTGCAATAGATGTATATTGACTAAATTGGTTCAATGATGACTAAGTGCATGTATTTTTCCTCTCTCCTCTCCTCTTTCACAAACCAATCATGATTAAAGCAATGATCATACAAACTTTAGATATAGAGCATAGAATACACAATCAATCCATATAGATGTCATATAACTTCAAATAAATTGTTTCATGGTGGTGAAGATAAAAAATGACTAATGTTGTTGTTTTACATTCATTCATTCAATCTCATATGTCAATCCACACTAAGTAACCCACGTGGTTGCAAAAAATGGCAAAATGAGCTAGATTTGATGTTTCCTAGCTCAATGGGCATGGAAATGGAAGAAAGGATTGTGGTAAGAGTATGGAGTGCTATTACATAGTAGCACTTATTTTTTTATTTAGATGCTATTACATAGGAGCATATTTATTTTCTTTTTACATTTTTTCTTTTTCTTTTTATTTGCCCTTGGTGTATCTAGGGCACATGGTGGTGAGAATGAAGCGGGGGGAATAAATATGGCCACCCAAAACTTTTGGAGGTGGTCAAGGCTGAATATGTGCACTTTAACATCCTTTTGATGAGGCGGAGAGGTAAGAGAATGATAGAAGAAAAGTGAGTCAAAGAGGGGTTACTAGTATGGATTTCAACATTTCATGTATGAAGTCCAACAATTTCATCAAGTAATGTCACACCAAATGAATGAGCAATATTGAAATTGTATTTTTATCATGAGATTCTACAAAAACCTAAGCATTTGTGACTTTCTTCAATAACAATTCAACCAAACAATTCACTATCATGAGAGAGTTGGTTCATATATAAAAGTAAAGACTAAGGCCATTTAGCAATAGATCATGATAACATAGCAAGCAAATATCAAAAATCAACATTTTCAGTTCAATAAGAAGAGATTGGGTCAAAACACACTTTTAGGCAAGGAGTTCTAAATTTAGCAAAATTGGCTAAAATGGTGACAAATCGCCTTCAATCACATCTAAGCCTTCATTATGAAACAAAAAGTAAGAAACAAGCAAATCCTAGCTACAAACATGCAAAAGTCTACATGAAATACAATGCATGGCAAGAAGAGAAAAATTTTAAAATATTACTCAAAAATGCATGTAAGTAACCTATATGATATGTATGTATGTAAAGCATGCACATAAAGTATGGAAACACAAGTATGACAGATGGCTATACTATTTGATCATCGTGAGCAAAAATTTAGAACAAGGAAAGTAGAGGAAAATGAGGAAAAGAAAGGTCTTACAGCCCTACCACCCCAAACTTTTAAACCATGTTTTCCTTAGCATGAAATAGAAGTCTAGGATGATCAGATAGAGGGCATGGAGTTGTGGTAGACAAACACCAAGAGGGGAGAGATCCCAAGGTATCTAGTGAGCAGGACAAATCCACCATGACAGTGGTGTCCGCCACGTCTGTGGTGCCCACCTTGGTCATTTTGTATTGCCTACACCACGGTTGTGATGTGTGGCACAACTGTGTTGATCTCCTTCTTGTGGCTTTTCTACTTATTTGCAATTTTTTCTTCAACTTTGATCTTCTCCTTGGCAATATCATCCATGCATAATCCTCCTCCTAATGTATCTGTCCTAACATGATTCACAACAATAAAAACCATCAAGTATAAATTGTGCGTGTGTTTCTTGGAAAAGTGTAAAAATAACAAAAAGGTATAAAAATTGAAGGTTGGGTGAAAATTTCACAAACCTAGGTGGGTTTCCTTCCACTAGCGCTAAGTTTCTTTCCTTCGGTTGGGCTTTTTTATTCTTACATCATCAATATATTTGGGATCCACATTTGTTCACTCTTGCAAAAGATGCATCCCTCATTTGCACCCAGCATGTGTTCCTTGTCCCATTGATCACAAAAGGTATCATGAGGTCTTCCATCTGAATCTCTTTCTTTTAGATAATCAGTCTGGATGATCAAGTGACGATCTCCAATGTCCTCATCTCGGTCTCGTCGGGTTGCGTACTTGTACATGTTTATCTTTATTTTCACGTCCATAAAAGAGATTGTCATTGTGCCACTACACACATGTATATCGACATCAATTGTAGATAAGAATGGCCTTCCCAAGATAATGGGAATCTTCCTTTCCTCTATGTCCATGTCAAGAACACTGAAATCAGCCAAGAACATTGTTTCCCTTTCTTTGTCCATCATCACCAAAACATCATCCACTCTTCCTTTAGGAACTTTGATGGAGTGATTCACCAATTGGAGAGTGCAATGAGCCAGTTTCAACTTTCCTAACACCAGCTCAACATAGACACCATATGAAATCAGATTCACACTATATCCCAAATCAAGTAGGGATCGGTCAATGTGATGTCCCCCTATATATCTAGGTATGACTGTGGCTTATGGGTCTTTCCTCTTCATGGGAAGTGAGTGTTGGGTGATAGAGATCACTTATTCAGTCAACTTGATCTTCTTAGGCAATATCCATGTTGACTTCATGTTCACTGTACACAGGTTCTTGAGAAACTTGGCATAAGATAGAATCTGCTTGATAGCAATCGATAATGGAATGTTCACCTTCATTTGGGGAAACACATCTAGAATGTCAAGATTGTGCTTCTACCTCCTTTTTAATTCTGTTGGCTCATCCAATGTTTCATGGAATGGTAGCTCACTTTCTTTTACAACACTTGAATCAACAAGGTTTCCTTGTGGAATCACATGAGGGGACTCCAAGAATCACAGGTGGAACTATAGAACCTACAAATGGAGTAGAAGGTGGAACACCTGGTATCACATGCTCAACACAAGGTGTCATAGTATCATCTTCGGCAATTTCAATCATAGTATCACCCTTATGTTGCCTTTGCCTTTCTTTATTAACATTTCCTTGACTTGTGGGCTGCTCCAGATATTTTCCACTCCTTAGAATTGTCACAGCACCTCCTTGCTCATGGTGGGGAGGGGGATCTTGTTGTGGTTGTGGAGGAGGTAGAGGTGGAATTTGGTATTGAAATTGAGGTAGAGAGGAGAATTGAGTGTGGAAGGTGAATTGGTGGGAAAGTTGTAGTGATGGAGGGGAGAGGTGTATAAGTCTAGGGATGGCCTTGGAAGTGGTATATGGGTTTCACTTTCATGGGAGGTGGACTATATAGAACTTGAGTGGAATGCATAGGTCCATTTGCTTCGTTGAAACTCATTATGGGCTTAGAAGATAATTTTTCCTCTTGGATAGAAAGTATGGAAGATAGATGCTCTATCTTTTCCTTAATCCTTGTAACATTCTTTTGCACATCATCAAAGCTTTTCAATCTAGATAGAACCTCTTCCTCAAACCTTGAGCTAAATCTTTGACTTTGTTGTTCTGGGTAGCTATAGGAGTGAGGTGCCTTCACTTCTTCATCAAAGCAACCAACATAATTCACAGAAGGGCAAGGAACATTTCCCACTCGGTTCTTCATGAAACTCACCATTTCACCAAGAATCTTCACCACATGTGGGCTTGAATCACTATGAGTTGGAGGTTTCACACCAAAGGGGCAATCACCGTCATTCATCATGCTAGAAGCTCAGATCCTTGAACTTTCTGCCAACTGCTCAAACAAGGGCCATGTGTCTAGCTTATCCATAAAATATCCTCTACAAGAAGAATCCATTGTAGCTTGATCCATGGGAGATATACCGGAATAAAAGGACTGAACTAGTTTTGAAAAAGGGATCTCATGGTTTGGACACTCTCTCAACATTTTCTAAAATCTCTCCCAAGCATCATGGAACTGCTCATTAACCACTTAATTGGAACTCACTATGGCATGCCGCATTTGTGTCAATCTTGCAATGGAGTAGAATTCTCTTAAGAATGCATTCTTCTTCTCTTCCCAACTCTTGATGTTCGTTCTTGAATAATACCAATATTTGGCTTTGGCTTTGAGGGATAATGAGAACAAGGTCAACCTAATGGCATTATCACTGGTTGTAGGCATCTTGAAGGTGGATCATTCTTCAAGAAAGGAGTCCAAGTGCTTATAGGGGTTCTCACTCTCCAAGCTGTAGAAGGTGGGAAGGAGCCCAAGAAGACCTGGAGGGATGGAGAATTTCTCCCCCAGCATTTGTTCTACTCTATTAGCAATTGATGATTTGTAGTTGATAGGCATGAACTACTCTTGAAGTGGCTTGTGAGGTGCATTTTAACCTTCCATCTTGTCTTTTGGGAGTGGCTTATCACATGCACAAAGCACAATCAAACAAAAGAAAGTAAGTTAGCAAACCAATATGCACAAAGAATATAAAGAATAAAGAATAACAATGATGAGGGCAGAAGAAAAAGATCACAAAAAAACTAACTGGCTAGGTCGAGCGCCTTTCTCCTCGGCAATGGCGCCAGAAAGCTTGGTGTGTTTCTCCCTAGGGTCACACATGAATCAACTGAATGGTGACTAGACGCAACCCTAGGGGGGTTTCAAACACACTTGGGATCTTTCAAGTTTATAAATCCCTACAAGGCTCACTCACATACACTAACACACTATACTGCCAAGCACACGAGGTTGTGTTATAGTATAGGAGGGTGCCAAGTTAGGGGTCGAACCCAAGAGAGAAAGAGGGTACTAGAGATAGGTTAGTTTGGCTAGGTTCCTACTATGGAGTCCAGGGTTGAAAGGTTTGATGGTTGATTTTTTATTATATTAATGGTAACAAGCAATTAAAGGAGAACAGACAAGATCAAAACCTAAGTTAACCCTAGACATTTAATTCTAGTGAGCAAGGAAAAACAAGTTAAGCAAGAAAGGAAGCACGAATGAAGCAAACTACACTAAGGCAAGCAAGAGGAGATATACACTACACTAAGCTAGCAAATTGGGAAAAAGAGCAATTAAAGATCTAAACTAGCAAGAATAAAGCAATAACAAGACAATGAACTAACTATGCAAGTAAAGAGCTAACAAAGCTAACACTAGCTAAGCAAGAAGGAAATTAGGGTTTTTATGCAATTAAGAGAAGTGTGGATTGTTTGGGGGATGCACTTGTCAATTGGGTTTGGGGTGATAAAATGTAAACATTATTATTTCGTTTAGAATACCAATCCAAACAACAAGTTAGATGATAATGAATTACCCTAAACTACTAATTGGCCATGGATAGGGTAAGTGTGAATAGGGGAACTAATCCCTAACACCTCCTACCACCCTTACGAGGCTCACTTGGATTAGGGTTTAAATGTAATTTAATTAGGATCTAATCAAGCCTAGGTTTCTAGGATTGGAAATCCTAGGGTAATTAGGGGCCAAGGGTAGTAATGGAAGGTGGAAGTGAGGTTTTAGACCTCATATCACCTACATTCTAGCCTTGAGAAGGGTCCAAACTAATTTCACTAAATGCTCATATACTAGCTACTTAGATCTATCGCCTAGGTGTAGGAGTATTGATTAACATGTAGGAAGGTGAATATCTAACTAGGGATCCATTAATTGGACTTAGGAGCAATTCACAAAAAGAGCCACATATAAGCAATTTTCCTAGAATCTAGGTGATTTCAAGCACAAACCACAAAGAAAATTGTGGGAAATGAGATAGAAGTAGAACATACTCATTATTAAATGAAATTTCAATGTTAACGTATCATTTTTTCCTCAACATGGCATCAAAGTAACATTTTTAGCCCCAAACAGCCCGCCTAAGGGGCCTAACTACTCATAGAACAAGAAAATACAAAAAGAGAGGAAGAAGAATGAGTAGAGGAGTGGAAATCCATGGTAGCTCGGTGGAGACTCCTCCTTCTCCACCTACTAGTAGTAGGGGCTTGAGCTTCTCCTTCTCCTAAGATGGAATAGCATGGATGTGTGGTGGAAAGTGGCCAAAAACCCTAAAATAGGTGTTTTGGGGGTGGAAGATGAAGGAATGGAGGTGGAATAAAGTGGGAATGGATGAGAGGTGAAAATGGAGGAGCTAGAGTGATTTTGGAGTATGTAATCTCGTGGTCCAGCTGACACCCAAGTATATATAGGTGATGGGGAAGCAATAGGTCAAGTGGAGGTCGGAATGGACAGTGCAATGCAAAGACTGGGTAGATTTTCAAGTAGCACGGTCATGCTAGGCAGAATGGTCATGGTGGGGTCATGATGGGAATGGTCGTGGTGGAAAAATGGATGTACATGGGAATTCTTGGTTTTTAGGATTGGTAGCACGGTCATTATGGCCACCATGGCCATGTTGGGATTTGCTAGCACAACTGCTCTGGCTAGAATGGTCATTCTGGCCAACTAGGTCATTTACTTAAGGTTTTGTTGCTTGGGGCGTGTCCCAGAATGGCCACTGGTAGCACGGCTGCTCTGAGGTCCTTCCCATGTATTTGTGTCTTGAACTTTGTCATCCATGGAAGTTATTGATCAATACATTCTTTGATCACTTTGGTAGTTTGGGAGTCATTATCGCTTCATTTTGGACTCCTCCAAGCAAGGGGAAACCCTATATTCAACCTTCCTCTCTACCTTCCATCAAGTAGTGGCAAAAGTACCTATAAAACATGCAAAAAGCCTCCATAAGTTCATTTGACAGAAATATGCATATTGAGGGAAATAATATGTAATCCAACAGTTGTAGATGTGATTGAAGTACTATATGACACAAGATGAAGCCCTAAAATAGGATTGCATCACATACTTGTGTACTATCCATTCATTTTTTGTGTACCTTCCATTCTATAATAATGAATTTTAAAAAAGTACACAAAGTCAAACATTATGAGTTAATTCAATTGCAGCACAATGAATTTTTAAAAAGTACACGAAGTCAAACATTACGAGTTAATTCAATTGCAGCACAATATTGATGACCTACAACGGTCTAGTTTTTTTTGTACTTTTATGTCATAATTGTATAAAATCCATGTATACTTTGTGTACTTTTCTATATATAATTTTATACTTTTAGTTTTAATATTAGGTATAAAAGTAGGAGTTAAATGGATGTTGTGTAACATCTTTTATCACAAAATACATATGGCATGAGATAATCACTCAATAACAACATTCATTTATATTTTATAACTACAATGTGATACTCCATGTATAGTCTATGTATATTTTGTCTATGATTCTCTACATAATGTTCACTACGAATGCAAGCAAAAAATATCTTAAATTTTTAACTTCATCCCAAAACTATCATGGATGTGGATTTTGTCAAATTTGAAAGTAAAACTTGACTTGATTGTTCATTTTTTAAATAGGAGTCAAATTCAAGAGTGACCATGATATATATACACAAACAATAGGCATGTGTCAGTTAATGTTGACTCAAATTCTAAATTGACTAAACCCTTATTTTGATTATGACTAAACCATTCCACTTATTTGTGTCTAATGCTTCTACTTGAGTGATTTCATATTAGGTATAGACACACTCCAAATGTCCTAACTTGCGCATCTCAACTTGGAGAAAAGACAAGTCAAAGACCATACAAGTGCATGTTTTTGGAATATCATGTAAATCCATTAGAATTATGTTGTAAATCACTTATAATGATTGTATGACTTGTAATTAAGCTTAGAAAAAATCAGGAGCACCTAGATCGAAGGTTTAAGCACTTAAAAGCCATTTTCCAAAATTCACATCAGCTTGTTCATCGGTCGAGTTGCAAACTCAACCGATCCAAATTGGATTTTGAAAATGACTTTTGATCGGTCGAGTTTACACTTCACATAACCCGACCGATCCTTCTGCTGACCACAACTGATTTAAGTGAATCGGTCGAGTTACCCCAGGACAAACTCGACCGATGGCCTAAATTGGTCTTGTCTTTTAGTGGGATTGGTCGAGTTACATTTATAGAAACTTGACCGCTTGCATTGTACGAAAAAGTGCAGAAAAGTGTTTCTAGCCGTTGTGGAGTTGCAACGGATATATTTTCGATTGTTGCAACTCCACAACGGCTAGAAACACTTTTCTGTACTTTTCTGTACATTGCAATCGGTCAAGTTACTATAAAGGTAACTCGACCGATCCCACTAAAAGACAAGACCAATTTAGGCCATCGGTCGAGTTTGTCCTGGGGTAACTCGACCGATTCACTTAAATTAGTTTTGGTCAGTAGAGGGATTGGTCAAGTTCTGTGAAGTGTAAACTCGATCGATCAAAAGTCATTTTCAAGATCCAATCAGGATAGGTCAAGTTTGCAACTCGAACGATGAATAGCCTGATGTGAATTTCAGAAAATGGCTTTTGAGTGCTTAAACATTCGATCTAAGTGCTCTTGATTTTTTCTAAGCTTAATTACAAGTCATACAATCATTACAAGTGATTTACAACATGATTTTAATGTATTTACATCATATTCCAAAAACATGCACTTGTATGGTCTTTGACTTGTCTTTTCTCCAAGTTGAGATGCGCAAGTTAGGGCATTTGGAGTGTGTCAATACCTAATCTAGAATCACTCAAGTAGAAGCATTAGACATAAATAAGTGGAATGGTTTAGTCATCATCAAAATAAGGGTTTAGTCAATTTAGACCTTGAGTCAACATTCTCTCCCTTTTTGAAGATGACAAACCATTCCATAAATGTATGGAAAGCATTTAAGTAAAGTTATAAATTTAGAGAAACCTAGGGGTTTTAATAGAATTGATTTCATATGCTCCTCCTCAATTAATGCTAGTGGAGTTCTCATACTCCCCCTCAATTGATGTTATTTCACCGGCATGGTTAGCTTTCATAACATTTATAGAATACTATGTCTTCTACTCATATATGTTCTACACATATATGTCTTTCCCATTTACCTTCTCCCCTTTACATGGACATGCTTCTCCTCTTCATGTAAGACATGCCTTCTCCCTCTTTTGTCAAAAGAAGACATGCCTTCTCCCTCTTTTGTCAAAAGAAGACATACCTTTCTCCCCCTTTGTCATGTCAAAAAGTGGGGGTATGAAGAAATAAGAAACACCACTTGTTAAGAGAAAGGAGATAACAAAAAGTTATATAATGAGAGTAGAAGAGCACAGATAGGAGATTGTCCAAGCATAGAAAGAAAAACAAGTTAAAGCATGCACTTGAACAGCCCAAAATACAAGATAAAGTACTGTAGAAAAATAATAAATCACAATTTTGACCCTCAAGATGACATAATTTGCCCAAAAAGTGTCAGGGCTCATGGCATAGCGATGAGTCTTTCTTAGAATGACGTTTCTTCATAAAAAATACTACTCTTGCACCAAAAACCGAAACTAGAGCAAAGTCTACTTAAAATCCAAAAAAAGATCCAATTTCTATATATAATGTAGATCTATGTATCCTGCATCACAATGTTATGCAAGCAACTCAAGATAGTAGATATGCAATTCAAGGAACAAGCTTGAGCATGTACGAGACAAGATACAAGCATAGCATATAGTGAAATACCACTAGATGAGCAAAGATACCAATTATAAATAAGGTTAGAACTGCATGTACATAAACTACTAGTAGATGATATCACAAGTTAGGACTAGTAGTAGGATCTAGATCATAGCAAGAGATACCAAACGATACACAAGATAAAGCAAGCTATGAGTAGATGTAGAGATATATCCAAACAAAGAGATATGCAATTTTAGAAGCATGAAATGATATAACTCACTAACAAGTATGCATCATTAAGAAAAGATGATCACCACTAAGAACCTCAAAGTTGTATCCAAACAAGATATACAACTAGATATATGTAGCAAGTTAGAGCACAATGGAAGCAATTTAAGACAACCAAAACATCCAAAGAGCATCATTAAAACCTGCAAAACAACTCAAAGTAAGTAATTGCAAGATATAGATATGTCAATTTAGAGCAATTAGAGAGATAGAGTTGTAAGCAAGATAGGAAATTTAAAGCATGGCAATATACATATATAAAGGAACCAAGGGATTGCCAAAGAATAAGGCTATTTTATTGAGAAAATCTAGTTGAGAGAGAAATTCTCATTCAATAAGCCAAATGTATATTCTGAGCACGGTGTTGTCGGTTGAGTTCTGTGTAATGACAACTTGACCGATGACAGCTGTTGGCAACACCCATTTGTGCCGGTCGGTCGAGTTTCTAACAAGACAAACTTGACCAAAAAGGTTGTTGTCAAAAAGCACATATATTTTATAAAAACATATTTAAAGGCATGCTAAGAATACAAACCATATACAAACATGTGTAAGAAACTTAGTAATGCACTATGAAAGTATTAGAAATAATTTTTGAGCAAGAGTGTGAAGAGAAACACAAAATACCACTTTTGACTCAAAAACCATATGTGTAGTACGCACTAACTTGACAAAACACACTATTATTGGATATTAACAAGCATAACATTACCTCTATGCTTACCATTACTTTTACACTTGTTGTCACCCTCTACACATCTCACCTTTCTTCTTTCATGTGGATTGAGAAGTCAATTTGCAATTCAATAGCTCAAGTCAACCAATAAGTGAATCAGTCGAGTTATCTATATCAGTATGTAATGTTTAATTTTTGTGTACTCATGTTTTATAATTGTTATTAGTTATGTATATTTTATATACTAGTTAGTGTATAAATGTGTACCATTAAAATACATATGTTGAACAAAAAATAGCAAACATAGGACACATAACTGACCCAGATGCA
The DNA here is from genome assembly GCA_963693085.1 of Alisma plantago-aquatica. Taxonomy (NCBI): domain Eukaryota; kingdom Viridiplantae; phylum Streptophyta; class Magnoliopsida; order Alismatales; family Alismataceae; genus Alisma; species Alisma plantago-aquatica. The sequence goes on from OY856411.1 coordinate 631,515,877, forward strand.
ACACTATTCTAACTGATTTTAACTTCTAAATTTTTAGCAGGTCCGCACTAGTACCAACATGGGTCTAGATGTTTAAAAATATTTAACTAGACTAGTCCAATTAACCATTATTCTGTCAAGTTTGACTTCTTTTGTCTTGATGTTACAAAATGTATGCAGTGATGCACTGGTGATATATTTGTGTATTATGTATATAAGTGAGGTGTGGAGCGGTGTCAATCAGGACCTAAAATCTAGACACTAAGATCTACTATGCATACATGTTTACATATTATATGCAACAATTTTTGACAATACGTTTTGTGTGTATTAACTATGCATAACGAATATGCTAGTTATATATTTTGTATACTATATACTTTATTAATGTGTATTGCAGATAGTACATATGTCATGATCCAATGAGTAACAATATATTCTCACGTACTATTATTTGATAATGTATGTATTGCTTACTTATACTTTGTGAAATATTTTTATATGAGTGAGTACTAGGAGAATCTCTAAACCAAAAAGTATTACTCAGTTAGACACTTTTGTAGGCAGAAATCATATCCAAGGTGAACATGATACACAAAATCAAAATTAAAGTTGAAATGAGTCCATTTAACATTTTCATAATTGTATGTCACAATCTAAATTGTGTAGTTTGTGTGTAGTAGTTGTGTATAACTATTTTACTAGTTTTATAGACTTTAATACTAGTTAATGTATACGTGTATTAGTTTTATTGTTGGTACATACATATAGGGATCTCCCTTCTATAGAGTACTAATACCAACCATTAGATAAAATCTTTAAACCTAAACCATGGATAAGAACCAAAAGACTAGATGCTCAACAAACATGATTGAAACAATACACAAGAAAAATAGGTCAGTTTTTTGTAAACACTTAGAAACAAATATCAAATGCATATTCATCTACAATCAAAACATATTTAATTCTATCAAAAAACAAAATCAAATCCTACTACTTGTATGCAGTTTAGTTTGCACCATATTACATGTACATGAAAGAAACATATTTTGACATACAACCTAATCAGAGAAAGTGAGACTACTATAACATTCTAATCTAAAGTTTTCTAATCTGTATATTATTTATCACAACATCTATGTTGGATGAAATTATACCTAAAATAGTTTATAATCCACACGCTACCCATATAGACCAACTGAGTGGAAATTTTTCACTGATCTAGTTAACATGTATCATCATTAGATTATGTATATGAACTTAAGATAAAGTTATAGGTACTACCTTACAAGTCTTAAATTATAGGTACTACCTTACGAGTCTTAAATGATAATTCGAGTACTAAATACTTTCAGTTAATTATAATAAATCAAAAAATCATAAAAGCATTCAGTTAATCAGAACCCAAATTATTAACTATCTTAGTAACACCCCACAAGCTTGACCAAGTATATATACTACATTCTACACCTAAAATTTATAAAGGACATGTCTACCAAATAGAAATATTCAAACAATAACAAAATCCCCATCATAAGCATCATTAGATATCAAATACTCCATATACTAATTGTTAAAGTTTACTTGTAACTCAGCATTTACTAATCATGTGTCATATGAGGAATATAAGAATAATTCACCAATATATATAATTATATTAATTGGTCCCGCGTTATAGAAAATGTATTCAATTACAACAAATTTAGCAGCTAGCAGTAAAAGGAATTTATAATGCATTCATCTCATTTTCTACACGGCATTTCATCTTTTGTTTAATGTAGCAAAGTACCTGACTTGTACCCCACCAAGTAGAAACACCACTCTTGATACTTGTGTTAAAGGCTCACTGTCATTGTCTTAGGGTTTATCTAACCACCCTAAGATATCTGTAACTGATCCAACTCGACTTCAAGGTTTCTTAGAGAAGCTAATATAGGTCACTCGGTGTCACGAAACCGGAATCCCAATCCCATGAACCAAACGTATACCAAAGGCAAAATGCGGAAGCGTAAAGCTTAGCACACATGAACAGATAACAAGATAAATGCACCAACATAATCTCAACAATCAACAAGATATATTAAGAAACATCATTATATTACATGATTTGAATTACATATTCAAGAGTCACTTTGTACAAGTCTGCTCATGTATACTACATCTGGATCTTACAACAAGTACACCTAGCATAGCTCACCAAGCCCATCAACCTTCTAGCCATCTCTGAACCTAAAAACAACATACGAGAAATGGGTCAACACACGAGGTGTTGAGTATGGGGTCGAAAGATACACATATATATAAGCTTTGCATAATTTTGAAAAGATTTCAAGATTAAACGAACAAGAATAAACATGTTAATTGTTTAAAAAATGTGAAACCATATTTTATGTCATTTCACTCCATTATACCAACAATATCAAACATGTTTAAGGCCTTTGACCATCTTCCCGTCGGAAGGGTCCGTAAGGGTGCTCAAGCTTAGCTAACCCTTTATACGAGAGGGACCTCAAGTACGTAACCAAGAGCCCTTTATCAACAATATTATAATGGATTTTCATACATATATATATGTGTGTTCAAGTTATAAAACAGACGAAGCAAACATCGAGTACGATATAGCAATACTACATGGCAATATTTGAGAAAATAGACAAACAAGCATATAATATATGTATTTTCAAGCAAGAAAGCGGTAGTCATATAACTAGATAAGGCCCATACCTGATTCAGAGATTCATAACTTAACACGTCCATTACCATCTAGATCACAAGCCAACCTGATTAACAACAAGATTACATATATGCATTAGATACTCATCCTTTCCCCTCACGCCCTTCTCCTTTCTCCGCCCCCGTTCTCTTCTAGTTTCTCTTCTAGCCGTGTGTCTTCCCCTACCGAAGGAGCAAGACCAGGCGGCACTGGGAATAGACCCCTCCAACCTCCTTCGCACCTTCTTCCTATTAGACAGCTGCTGCTACAGCTTGGATAGAGGCCTTCTCGACCACCTTTGTTCTTCTTCCCCTCCCCCTTTTTTTTTGGTGCTCGTCGGTGGAGGCACGGCTGAGGAAGCCGAACAGCAGCCCCTGTTTCGGCTCTGTTTCTCCGCGGAAATAGGGGTGCATCTGTGCATCGACGAGGTCGGGTGATGAAACACCCCAAGCGGGCCGATCGGGATCAGCTGGGCTGCATAAGGGAGTCGGAGGCCCATCACGAGGGAGATCAACGAACAGTTGGGTGCTATGTAGCTAAGGGACCCACTTTCTGGTACCTACAGGTGAGGCAGGATGCTAACCGCCAGATCTGTGATCCACGGACCAGATCACGACATAAATCAAGGTAGCGCCCTATGTCAATCCATATAGTTTGAATGGAAGTTTTGTAAAAATGATATCTTGCTAATCCCTTGGCCAAAACTGTCGAACCAATATATCAAATTGATCATCTCGACGAGACCTACCAATTGGGCATAGTTCTAGATCCTAATTCTAATGTTTACTCCCTTGATTTCTGGAAAATGATACTTTATCCATGTTTAGTACATTCAATGCATCTAGGTGATAAAACTTGAAACCTTTAATGATCAGCTATCTTCTTAATCATGAAATCAGAATCTTTAGTACATCGTTGATCTATAGGAGGGTCCTTATCACCCCTATTGCTTAAGATTTACTCTCAATTGTACATATGTGCCTACTTTGGACTAATGTTGAAATTGCCCTAAATTGTTAATCCTACTTCTAATGGTCACCCACCTAATCTTTTAAGTGTTTCTAATGGCTTAATGTTGCTAATATAAATAATCTTTTAAATCTAGACCTCTTGAATCGATGAATCATGATCTAGGGTGCCCTTTTGTGAGTCTTTTAACCCTAGAAATGCATGTAAATGCCTTAAACCTTGAATGGTCATATATAATAAATGGAATGTCATAATGGCATGAAACTTGAACCACACCCACATGATGGACTCTAAATCAATATAAGGTCATCAAATGTACTAATAACCAACCTTGTAACCCAAATTGGCCAAAACCCTAAAATGCATCTAATTAGGGTTAATGATGAGAATCTAATGCATATATGTAATCTTTTTGTTAATCAGGTTGGCTTATGATCTAGATGGTAATGGACATGTTAAGTTATGAATCTCTGAATCAGGTATGGGCCTTATCTAGTTATATGACTACCGATTTCTTGCTTGAAAAGACATATATTATATGCTTGTTTGTCTATTTTCTCAAATATTGCCATGTAGTATTGCTATATCGTACTCGATGTTTGCTTCGTCTGTTTTATAACTTGAACACACATATATATGTATGAAAATCCATTATAATATCGTTGATAAAGGGATCTTGGTTACGTACTTGAGGTCCCTCTCGTATAAAGGGTTAGCTAAGCTTGAGCACCCTTACGGACCCTTCTGACAGGAAGATGGTCAAAGGCCTTAAACATGTTTGATATTATTGGTATAATGGAGTGAAATGACATAAAATATGGTTTCACATTTTTTAAACAATTAACATGTTTATTCTTGTTCGTTTAATCTTGAAATCTTTTCAAAATTATGCAAAGCTTATATATATGTGTATCTTTCGGCCCCATACTCAACACCTCGTGTGTTGACCCATTTCTCGTATGTTGTTTTTAGGTTCAGAGATGGCTAGAAGGTTGATGGGCTTGGTGAGCTATGCTAGGTGTACTTGTTGTAAGATCCAAATGTAGTATACATGAGCAGACTTGTACAAAGTGACTCTTGAATATGTAATTCAAATCATGTAATATAATGATGTTTCTTAATATATCTTGTTGATTGTTGAGATTATGTTGGTGCATTTATCTTGTTATCTATTCATGTGTGCTAAGTTTTACGCTTCTGCATTTCGCCTTTGGTATACGTTTGGTTCATGGGACTGGGATTCTGGTTTCATGACACTCGGCCTCTCTACCATTAAGTCCTCATCTTCAGTACGCGATATAGGTACAAACAAAATAGAATATCACATTTTAGAATGTATCTCATGTTTTACAGCTCAACACATTTCATCAGAGCCTAAATATGATTCATGTAGTGTGACACATCCCTAAATAATAGTGGTCTATCATCCAAGATCTAGATCCACACTCCAAAACCCTTCTCATAATCATGTTAATACTACAAGGAAATATGCTTCATTTCCTCGATACAGACTTTAGGGGAACTCACCGTTTTAATGGCACCTAACTAGATGCATTCCTCATTTCACTTGTTACTTCGTCCTCTTACTCGTCTTAAAGAGTATTCAATTATCATTTATCATTTTCTTTTATTCTCATGCAACTGGAATGACATCAATCAGATTATGGTTAATAAGAAAATTGTCGTTACCCATTGTAACAAGCAACACAACAATTGTAAAATTTATGACATATGTGTTTCTTTTTCATTTCACATCATTTGATATGCATTTTCATTAGTGGATATAAACCTAAGATAAAATATGTTTCTTAAGGATTTACTCTAAAAATGGTTTCTCATGTAAAAAGCATTACATGCCATGTCAATCCCAAGACATTTCTTTTCATTTCATTCATCCTCATCTTACACTAAATAATTACAATGCATTAGGACCCATAATAACATTATCATATAAGCATATTTTATTACAACCTATTCCCAAATTTTATTTATTATACAATAGATGGAATATTTCATTTAGATACCTCAAATATAGAGTGATCTCAGAGCATAAACATTCAAATTGACAATAATACATACCACATTTTATAACTTCCATCAACGACCTTGATCTCCTCTTTTCTAATTATGTAACAAACCCAAACATTAGTAAATAGTACTATTTCTTATTTATCATATGATCTTTTATTCTTGAATTCTTTTTTTAAGTTAGATTGAACTAGGATGTTAATAATCTTCAGTTATAGGATTTTTTTTAGCCAATGTAATGATTTTTTGAGGATTTAAACCAACAAAATTTGGAATAATATGCTAATTTTGGACTAGTTGTGTAAATTTACCACATTGAAGGATCTAAGTCAAAAATTAATCTTCAAGATTTTTCATATGGATAGGTTTAGTTAAGAGGGAGTCACACACAAAATTTGAGAATTTTATGACAAAGGAATAAATTCATACACTAAAAATTTACTTAGGCTTCAAGTTAAGTTTTGAGGAGTTTCAATTTGTCAAAAAATAATAAACAAAATTTGGATTCCTCGCTCCTCAATCATCTAACCTATCAAATTTGGGTTTATTTAGACTTTAAAGGCACCCTCAAATGATCATGGAAATTTTTTTGCATTTATTACATCAAAAGAGTATAGCTTTGGGCATCTAATACTTTCTCATTTGGTTCTTGGACCCATGGCGGTTGTCGGCCGCTCCAATTGCAACCCGAACGATTCGCAAATCATCTTCTACCTTTGGTCCGCGTGTGAACAGTAAATCAACTGAAATTTTCAGTTTTTTTGGGGTATAACTCCCTCGTTTCTCAATGGAACTTTGTGAAACAAGTTGCATTGGATTACAAAGTCAATTTTGCATCCAACTAGCACAAGATCTTATCTTTTAGTTGTATATATGTGATACGCCCAATCTTCTTCTGAAGCCTACCTTGGATCTCTGACTCCATACACCATAGGGCCCAACCCTATATATATCTAACATATTCTAGGGCTTCACCTCATCACATGTGATCTCCCACCAACCTCACTTTCTCCATGGGTGGTTAGTTTTTCTACTACCAAGGTGATCTTCTTCTTGTGTGTACAAAGCCTACTAACACCAACACACCCCCTCCTCGAGCAATTGCCTCTGGGGTCAGAACTGACAGACCTTTCTCTTTAGCATCATGTCATCGCTTTCACAAAATAGATGCTCGATGGGAATTGTATATTTTGGTCGATAGTGTGCTCTGCTCTACAGCCATGTCCATGGAGTTGGGTCTGTGAGCAAGGAGGGTGGGATGTGTTTTCTGATTGTGCTCATGTTGAACGTTTGTGTTATTCTAACAAGTGAGGGTAATTTTGTCTTTTCACCCCTCCTTTCCTAATCAAATGCAAAGTCAATTTGATATTATTCAGACGGTAATGCTTCTTCACAAGCCAAGTTTGAAAATATTGATGTAAGGGTATAAAAGTAATTTGGATATTGATTTTTCCATATCATAATTGTAAGTGATGTAAATCTTGTACAATCATAAATTTTTATTGGAATCTCCAAAAATTACACAAAAATATATTTTGGAACCGCAAGAATTTTCCCTATGTTTTGGTATAGTTTTCGTTGCTTGATTCCTATGTTTCAAAAACTGGATTTTAGGGTTTTTCTTTCACTTATGATCTTAATAGTAACTAAATATAACATCATGATTAATAAGTTGTGATTTTGAGTCAAATATCATTAAGAAACTCCAAACTCAATATAAGGTCTCTACCAAGAGCTGACCTAGGGTTTTGTCGATGGATTTGGATTTCTAGGATTTTCATGATACAATTATATTAGAAATTAAACCCTAATTGAAGAACCTAATCATGTTTGTAGGTTTGAGTTGACTTTAGACTTGGAGGGTTAGGATTGAATCTCTAACTTAACAACCTAAGATGAGGTAGGTACTATACTCTATTTAAATCGGGTACAATATTGTGACCAAATATATTTTCCCCATATGAGGCATTGACTAGATTGTGAAAAATCATATCATCTTGAAAGTACTCTTCCTTGTTAATATTTTCCTTATTTGTTAACGTTGATACCACATTTATGGTCTTCCGACCTAATCTTACCAATAATTTGGTTCATTTGATCCCATTTGATGAAAACTTGATATTCTTATCCTTTGCATGAAAATAACTAAACTTTCTTCTTGAAAGCCCTATTTGCATGTGTGGACGACTACTCATAACTAGAAGTAGTGACATCATATAGGCACTGGCTTTTATTATCGTGCCACTTATAATGTTTTATAGGCATTAGGTTTTATTCCCCTGTGGGGCATTAGGTCTTATTCCTCTGTCACATATGATATTGGGCACTTGGTTTTATTCCCTTGCCATGCATTGGGTTTTATTCCCCTGCAAATCTATATTTATTTTGGCAATGAGGTTTTAGTCCTCCTGCCTTTGGTATGGAATACATATGGTCTCATGCCCTACTTTTTATATATGCTAGTCAGTGTTTATTTATCACCAGGCAACTATTATCTTTTTTATTATGTTGATGTGAGTATGGCAAGAAACATATTATTAGTCATATCATTGTTAATAAGTGCCTCACATTTTGGCCATGTTAAATCTTTTTGGAAAACCATTATCTTTTGAATTTCTCATTATTGACATCTATTTATTTGAAATCTTCTCTCACTTTAATGAATATCCAATTGTTTTACTATGTGCATACTCCACATTCCCTGATGTACTTCCTTTTGATTTCCTTTTCCCTGTGTTGTTTTTCAACCCACCTAGAGTTAGCTCAGCCAGAGGTTCAGGGAGGAGAGGACTTTGTTTAGGACCAAGTGCAAGGATGAGTTCCAAGATGTGAAGTTTTCTCAACACAATGTGATCCTGATAATTACATTCATAATTTAGACTATCTTTAAGGCCCAATGTTAAGATGAATAATGAAATTATGTAATAGTTTGACTTTTATTTTTCTGCTGCCACAAACCATGTTTATGTACTCATCTATTTCAGAAAATGTAATGCACCCCTTTTATTTGGTCATAATTGTATTCTTGGGGTTTTATGCAAGTTATTTTCTTAGATTAAGTAAGGAGTGGTTCCCTAACGGGTCCCACTCCTTACAAATTAAGTCAATTTATATCCAATTACTCATGCTTGTTAATCCTTCACTAAATATCATTCTCAATATTATTAAACTACTCATCACATTAGGGTTAGAGTTCGATTCTTAGCTACACCTAGTTAGTTCCTTGGTTTTCCCTTCATGTAAGGCTCATAGCTCTTTATTACATTCATTCTTGTTCACTACTACTTTTGGGATCAATAATTCTCAATTCATTTAATACACTATGTCTTTTTCTCATTCAAATCCTTCATAGTTTGATTTAAGTTATCTCCTTCAATTTGGGTTAATCCAATAATATTGAGAATAAACAATATAAACATTTCTCATACTTCATTGAAAACTTCCCATTACTTATATATCCCAATTATGTTCACATTTTTCCACTTACTTTCTTGAATACGGATACTCATACCATGTCATTTAACTTTATAAAGAATTTTGATAATTAAAATCAATCATTTCATTTCATATAAATCTACTTAATTAGGAAGTACAACAAATTAGGGAAACCCCTACTCATTCTTTAATAATTAATCATATTCCCAATTTATTTACTGTGTGAATGACTGGAAAAAAATGCATTCATGTGGAATTTACTTCTTGATCCTTAAATTATTCTCTAATAGATGCATTTATGGTCATGTTATATTTATATAACACTTTACCTTCAATAAAGTAATAATATGTTACCAAAAATCATCTCTTTTATTTTATAAGATTGCATTTATGTTAGGGCTTTGTCTCTCATTCTTTTTCTGATAGTGAATCTTATGGTTTTTAAGAAGTCGACTTAGTCTAGTACATCTTTATACATCATCATTAAAACCACATTACTCATTGATCTCTAAGGTGTACTAAAAATGATGTCATGCGCAACACACAGAAACCCTAGTTTCAATTTCAATGCAATACATCCATTAATTACAAACATGCATCATGTTAGTGGCTCATCTGATTAGATCTCTAAACATGACTGTTAAACAAGATTATCTTCATTTAAAGATTTATATTGACTTTAATACACAGTCCATGTGCCAGGGGATTCATTAATAAAAAGTAACAAATTCTATTTAAATTGTGCATATTCAATTCACATTATATTATATACATGTCCACTTAGTTCCTATATATTTTATTCGTTCACGTTGGTTTAGGAACTTTTAGCATAAAACCATATACTTCCTTTACCATTATGATGATATCATTTAATTTACCCACTTTGATTACCCAACAACATCAAAATACAAATAATATTTCCATTTACCTTTATTAAGATATAATTAAGCTTTGAACATGTTTGGATATCTGAATTAGAGACATAAACACTCGAATATGGCGTTAAAGACCTCAAATTCGTAGCTCAAGGGCTGAAATTTGAGAGATCTATCCAAGTCCTACTAATCAACTCCTTTTATTTCTCCTTTTATTCCAATGTAGAGAAAATTTGAAGACATATAGAGGTCGACGAGGCATGTCCATCTTGTCAAAATGATATTGACTCCTTACTGCATAGCTTAAGGGACTGTCATGTCATCAAGTTGATATGGAGTCAACTTCCCATTAATTTGGAGTTCTTCGACCTTGACGAGGACCACTGGATTAATACCATCATATTGAATGAGCCCATCCTTCTTGTCACCTACTGGCACATATGGTGTGTGAGAAACACACTGATCCATGAAAGGAGGACACCCCACATTGATTCTTGCATTGCCTTCATCAAGGAAAGGACAAGCATGATTGCCACTGCTATGTTGCATTCTGACAGGACTCCTCGGGTCACACATGCTAGCCATATTTCTCAGTTTCCCAGACATACTTTCTTTGCCTTCACAGACACTGCCTTCCAAGCTACTTTTACAAAGATGGGTGTTGGAGCACACATTGTCGATTCTTCAGGCAAACACATCATGGGAGTCAGATCAAGCTCGTTGGCCCAGTTAGCGCTCGAGGCTGAGCTCATCGGCATGATGTAGACCATAAAATTATGTCAGCGTAACGGGCTCACTCCAGCCACCATCCTATCAGCTCAACAAGCCACTAACTTGGTGATAGGCAGTCTCCCCACGTCACCAAGACCGCAACCAATCTGGAGACAAATATATAATGCATTGATGAATACTCCAAGTATTACCATCCAATTCATTCCATGTGCTCTGAACCCAGTCTCATACGCACTTGCAAAACATTCCCTTTTAACACTTAACAATTTTCAATTCACAGCAACTAAGCCACCTTGGCTAAATGTAAATGTGAACGTTGATCTTTCTATTTTGCATGATCTAGAGCTCAAGATGAATACCATATAAGCTCTATCTTTATCCAGAAAAAAGAACCTTGGATATTGAGAATTGAATAGAAAGAAAGATAAAAGATAGTGATATCATATCCTTTTCATCCAAATCAGTGGGTGGACAAGATTCAAATATAGGAGAGAGGGTATATCAGCAAAATCCATCTAAAAAAAATAACTTACATGATTTCATCACTTTGAGGAAGATAGAACCCTAGATTACATTTCCATTTTTTTCCAATTCCTAGTTCTCCTCTCTCTAGAATTTTGTATCTCTAGGATGAAGGACGGGTAGTGAGAGATACCAGCATTTTTGGTTACTATTAGATATCAATTAAGGTGTTTGATATACTTGCAAATAACTTCAAATATTTTTATTTAATTTTCCAACAGCTATCATCTCTAAATTTCTTCCCAAAAAATGTAGTCGTTTGTGGATCCCTGAAATTAGCTTCAAATTTTAAAAAAATATAATGTTGTTTGAAACAAATTCTCCAAATTGTACTTGAAATTTCAAGTAATTTGGATTTTCCCATAACTTACAAAAAATCAAATACCACACAAATGGTTGGCAAGGAGTGGTTCAAGTGGTCAAGCATGACGTCCCCTCACGAAGGGACTCAGGTTCAATTCACAGTTGTCGCCTTCATTTATCACCCTCGGGATGTCTGACCTCCGCTACCAGTTTGTGGGAGGGGAAAGAAAATCTTCTCTTCTAACCCAAAAAATACCACAAAAATATACTCTAGTTTGTATAATATGTTCGGTCAAATCTTTTCTGAAGAAGTCAATCGACATATAGGTCCGAAAAGAATCTAAAAACCCTAAAGTGCTAATGTAACACTTATATTCAAATTGTACTATCTACATCCAAGCTTCAATTATTTTGAGTTATAAATAAAATACTTAAAGTAATTTACTACACTATCATACTTACCATTAAATTTCTTTTGACATTTGATTCATATTCTATCTTTATATAGCAACCAATGAATTGAGATACATAAAGTTAAAAATGTAAAATAAGCTTTCTTCAAGAAACTCTAGCTATATCTAAATATATACCTGAATAAGGTGAATGCAGTATGTTGTACATTGAAATCACACTAAACATCTAAAAACTGAAACTTAGATTATGTAACCATACCAATGAAGTTTGTGGCGGGGTCATAATCATTGAAAATAACATTAGTGTATGTTACATGTATCAAAAAATACAATTCTTTATTATATTTCTAAGGTGTCAACATATAGGTTGGAAAATATCTTCATTTTAGCATTTGACACTTTACTACACTTTTCTTGATTAGGTTGGATGGTTTATCATGAGCCAACTTTTAGCTCTATTCATGAATGCTACAAAAAGTGTCACCAACCTTCTATTTGCAAAGTCCAAAAAAGGACCACATAGAATGAAACCATACATAATGCAATATTTGAAATTCATTTAAATCACTAACTAAAGATATTGATTTTTTAGACAATTCATGGTATGATTGGGCATTATTTTTCACTTAAGTTTCTGAGTTAAATATCTAATTCACTCTTTATACAAGAGTTGATCCAACACTACCATTGTCCATCGCTTGATTATCAAACTAATTACTGAGATGACTATTATACTGACTTCTAAACAAAGTATTTAATTGACTACAACACTAACTACTTTTCTTTTACTTTTTCCATGTACTTGTACGGTTTTATACTAGGGTTGGCAGGAAAAAATCAGTTACCAATGGATTCCCAAATACAAAATCATCCCACTCTGTTTTTCATCACCCAACTGGTAAATGGATGATGGCAGTGTGGATGGTCAAATAATAACTAGGAGTGGATTGGGGGATGGGAACCCACCGCTATGCTTCTAAATAGAAAAAGGTAGTTGCAATATATGTTTCTGCTTTTTGGAATGATGAATGGACGTAGAACGGACAATTTCAAATTTTAGAATCACAGAAATCATTTTTTGTTTTCCATACATTACAGGTGGTGCGGTGGGTGGACGGATTCCATGGGCACCCGTCAATAGGGGACCAGAATTACCATAGGAAAGTGGAATGGATACCCAAAAAAAATTCTTTATCATTGATTTGGATTGGTATGAAGTGTTTGATGCAAATACAGCTCCATTGCCATACCTTCTTTCTAACATCTAAGTGAAATATACTATTTTGTGACTTACACTACAAGTGTTAAGGTAAAACCTGAGAACCTTATGAAGTTCAACTAAAACTAACCTCCATCTCTAATAAGGTGTCCATGTCTAGCCTAACGACAATCAAATAGTGTTTGTGAACTATTGCCCCACCTTCTAGGTACCTAGGAGGGCTTTCCTAGATAAACTTCACAAACTACACATAAAGAGGTTCCCCAAACAGTTGGCATTGTAAAGTTAGTAAATTGCAAAGAACTATATAGTATGATTGGTAACTATTAGTTAGTATTGGGTAACGCTGCTGAACTGAAATACCAAAGATAACTAGTCAGTTATTGTCAAGTACCCCTACTTAATTGTAGTACCAACAATATATAGTTGGTTATTGTGGATACATCATATACTGTAACATTTTATGTCTTCATATATCTAACAATCAGTGTCACATTTGACCATTTCTAGTAAAAAACTCCAAGGGAAGGTTTTATGGTGCTAAGGGATCTATTACTTCTAATTCTCTTGTTACATATTTTTCTTATACTAAATTCTCACTTTGTGCATTTTTTGACTCATTAGAATACTCAAATGAGCTCAATGTACAACATTGGAGTTAGGGTTTCACATTGCTCATTTGCATTCAACATTTCTCATTGTGAGTATAACCTCAAATATAAATCATAATTGGTGAAATAATAAACATCGCTGGCTACTTACATTTTTCGTATCAATGCATTCATAGTAAGACTCATTCAAACATTTATCACCACTATATCTATAGTATATTTCATTATGACCCAAAACCTAAAGCTTTCAAAAAATCACCAATTAAATTTATAAATGATCTATATGCTTGCATCATTCATCATACATGTTTATTCATCAATTAAACACCTATATAATAGTGAAATTCATATTTCAAATCTGGATTGTTTATAAGGAAAACATGACAGTGAGTTTCATCTCATTAACATTCAACCATAAGTAGTAGAAGTTGGGAAATATAATTATTCAAATGCAATCTACTCTTATATGAAATGCTCATTCACCTCTAAAATGGACTATGAAAATTATGGTCTAACAATCTAATCCTAATTAGATATGCCACTTCATCGCTTCTCGTCATATAAGAATTCAACTACCTAGAAAATTAGGAACCTAGGAAAGAAGACGAATCAGGGTTCTTGAGCTCCATCTAAAAATTTCGTCCTAAAGTGTTGTAACATGAGAAACATGGTGTAAAATCTTAAATTCAGTGTAAACTCACCTAAAATTGTAAGAAATCACTCAAATAAGTCCATGACAATGTCAATCTAGGGTTGATACTCTCAAGATCCTATGATTCAACCTCTCATGACTTCTCTTCAAATTCCAATCCATGGAGGGAGATATGTGTGATATATAAGGCGTGATTTGAGTATATATATGTATAAAGGCTTAATTATGAAATGACAATTTACCCCTTTTCAAAAGTTACCTTGGTCTAATTAGTTGGTCGACTTCTTAAATAGTTAGTATGTCTTAGAGAATGTTGTTCCATATTTCATCAATACACAACTTTATGACCTCAATTAAACATATGGCATTTAAAAGTATTCTCAACTATCTAGGTCAAATTAGATAGATTTAGTATACACTGGTCAGTTAACTTCTAAAAATCGACCCCATAACTTGATCAGAATCATGTCTTAATCGGCCAATAAAAGTCAACACTAGAAACTTTAATTGATTAATTGTTATAAAGTGTATCTCTTCAATTCATATATGGTATGTCCTTATCATAGGTTGGCTGAATTCTCTATCAGCTCGAGATTGGCATATCCCAAATGCATCTAAATGTGTTAAATTTGGTTCATAGACCAGCTTGCCTAAGTGTATTTTTAGGTGTTATGATGAAATTGTATCACCCACACATGAATGATATCCATTTATTATTAGAATTGCATATTCTTCCGATACATCAATAAATATTAGTGCCTAGTCAGTGTGAATTTTCTCAACTAGTGGATTGCTTATCTGATTTTTATATTTTACATTTATATGGTCTCAATTATTTGGATTTGGTCTTATATATGCATAACTAACTGACAATTATGACTTCACCACAAATCTTAGCTATTACTCGCATCTAACAATAATCATGCATTTTTTAATATATGCAATGGAAACATGAGTTAAAACATTTAATTTAGCTTAGGGCTTCACAAACCCTAGAATAATCACTTTTCTTATTGTATGCCTTATTTATATTCCTTTTGATCCATTTTTTATGAGTAACAAAACACACTCATTGTTAATAATTTAGTCGATGAATGCTTATGGGAAAAAAATACCCATCCAAGAGATCTCATGGACAAAAATACAAAAATCCAAACAATTTCAAAAGTAAAGCATTGACAAACAACCCCAATGACAAAACTATCATCCTCCCTCTGCCTGATGTTGATCGTCTAGGTATCTTTAAATTAGGTTATGTAATCAAGCACTCATATATGTTAGGACACATAATTGAAATACATCTGATCCTAATAAGTGGGTATAAAAGAAGCATTCATGGAGTACTCAATTTCTATTTTGAGATGCTTCAGTCTTGTTTCAAATAAACTAGACAAACTAGAGGACATAAACACCCTTGCAAGGGAGATTGTTGTTTCTAACTATCATATATAGTCTTCAAAAGCGTTTAAAAGTACTGAACATTTCATCAAAACTTTTTTCTCTCTTCCATTTTAGCTTTTCATCGGTTGCATCCACTACACCCTTCACTCACTACACGTTGGATGATTACGGTCTAGACCAACCTGAAAATTTACACATTTGGGACTACATAAATCACTTTGAAATTTTGTGCATGGATGTTGGTTATTCTTTTCCTTCAAAAATAGATGTTGAGCATATACTTTATTATAATAATTATGTGATTGGGTTTGTGACACACTATACCACATAATAACATACTCAAATAATTTGATTATTTTTTGTTGTAGATGGATTGTTTGGATCTTACAAGATTTTCATTATCATATACACATGGAAAACTGCAAGTCTTGATTTAGTTCAAAATAAAATTTATATCAGGAATCTCATCCACTCTCATGGTATAGAGATCACCATCTTACAAGAAACAAACTTTCATATATCTATTCCATAACTTAGATCTATGGGTGGACAAAATAATGTTTGGTTATAAATCCCCCTTATTTGTTTTTGGTTCCCTATGATCGGATGGGATGATATTATATGAGGTTGTTAACATTATTTTCAAACACTTACACCACAACTTGCTTTGTCATCGACCTAATTAAAAAAATTGTGGGCTTCATTGGTGTTTATAAAGTAACCACTCATGCTAAATCTCCTTTCTTTACCAAATTAAAATCAATTGAAACCCATGGCTCATTATGAGAGACTCAATATCTACATATTTACACATGAAAATTATTCATCGTCATACATCACTCCAAACATGACAAGTATAAACATATGGGTTGATAATTCTACTTTCATTTATTTCTCTAACGGCCACAACATTCACTTGGTCTAATGATAGATTGAAACCCACATGGATAAACTTGATATATTTCTATGTTATCCTAATTGATTGGACCTTTTACCATTCACCTACTACTCTACTAATATAGTTTCTTCTGACCACTACGTAATATCAATCAACATGTTTATTGTCACGTGGGAGTCCAAGCCCTTCTATTTTGAAAGATTTTGGACAGTGGATGAATCCTTTAAATTAGGTGTCATTCTACTTGGTTGACTTCTTCAAGTGAATTGGATAACCCCTTCAGAAACCTTGCAAGGAGAATCAAACATATCAAGAACTTTCTCAGTACCTGAAAGGTCAACGACATCAAACCTTCTAAAATTGGATTGCCAAAGATAGAATCCTCTATCAAAGTTGATGGCCTCATCAGTAATCACACATGGAGATAAGACCTCTTCCTTAAACATGAAATCCTCCTATCACATAATGAAATGTATTGGAAACATAGATTCAAGATGCATCGTCTTAAAGAAGTTAATAAAAATGTCTCATTTCACTCTCACCTTCCGATCATCGTAGGAGAAACTATATCTCTCGACTTATGATCAAAAATAACATCATAGACCAAAGTGTATGACATTTCACTAATAAAACCAACTTATGTTACTTCCTTCTCAGCCTAGACTACCTGTTGGCTAAATTGGACATTATGGTAATCCCTTTGTTTTGATAATGACAAACATTTCATTCTTGTGGTTTTAACGTGCTATTTGAGTATTTCAGGAACAAGTATATAAGGTGGTGGATAACAAAGACTTGGAAGAATAATTTGATAAAATCGCTTTATTTTCATGATTGTAATCAAATGTAAAAGCTTGTACAAGTATATAATGTACAAGTAATTAGATATTATGTAAATCAAGCGTTTAGATCTTCCCTATCCACTCACAACAATTAGATAGGTCTTTCCCCAAGATAGTATCACAATTGCACATTGATACACACACTTAGTAAATGAATACATTGAGTCAGTAATATTCTCGGTCGAAAAATCGTCGATCGAGAAAATATCAGTCGACAAAAACTTCGACCGAGAAACTCTCGGTCGACAAAATCTTCGATCGAGAATAGACCCTACTAGCCGTTAGACCCAGCAGACAAGGTGGTTGGGAGTTGGAAATGAACGTTGTAAACACTTGCTCCAGGAAGTCCCTCGGTCGACAAATCTTCGACTGAGAAGGACTCTCGGTCGACAAATCTTCGACCGAGAAGAGTTCTATCTGCACTTTTCAGGGTCAATTAACTAGTCGTTGCAAATACAATTAGTGGACACATAACGGCTAGTTGAGCACTAAGAACCCCCTAGAAAGTGTCTAGAACGTCCTTAAGCACTTGTAGGTCATTCCTATAAATAGGACATGCCTTAGGACACCTAAACTCACTCATATACACTTTTGCTATACTTGAGCTTACACTTGCAATTGGCAATCTGTTTTGAGAAATTGAGCAACACTTGCATTGGCTATTCTTCTCCTTGCTCCAATTTCGTGTCCTATAGGCTAGCATCTCCTATCCACAGCAATTACACTGCTATATACATTGGTTAGGAGATCAAAACGCTTGATATAGGAAATCAAGCCTTGAGCTGCAAAGTGGTATTGTAATTTCTATTTTTCCTTCTTGTTCCTTTGTATCTTTTGTATTCTCCTTGCTACTCCTAGGGTTGGAGGTTGCGGATTGGAGAAGGTTCTTCTCGGTGGAGAAGGTGGACTTCGGACTACTTCAAGAAGGCTGTTGCAACGGGAAGCTACTTCAAGAGGAAGGCTACTTCAAGGGGGAGCTTGAAGTTACTTCAAGAAGGTTGCTTCAAAGTTGGTGCAACTACTTCTAGGTGAAGGTTGCTCGAAGGGTTTGGTGAAAGAATTGTAATTTTATGTAAAGTCCTTGTGAGGTAATAAAATTTGATTCTTTCAAAATCTCAGTTGGGTAAGCAACCGGGTAGTGGATTGACTGCCTTAGTATTTGCTAAGGTTGGAACTACTCTAAATCCTTGTCCCCTTGTCCAATCTTTTTGTGGTTACTTAATTTGGTTGAATTATTATTAAAATATCATAAAACCCTATTCACCCCCCCTCTAGTGGTTTTTCAATTGGTATCAGAGCAGGCTTCAAGGAGCTCTAATCGAGTCTTGAAGAATGAAGGGTGGTGGTGCCTACAACCGCAAGAAAAGGAGCAGCTTGGAACAACCTTCAACAAGGTGTAATTGGTGCTTAGGAACAAGCCACACAACACTTGGTTGCCCATGGAGGTCAAAGAAGGAAAATACGCATAAAGAATGTCTTATTGCTACAATAAGTGAAGAAGAAGAGGAGGTAAGCCTTTTTTATTTATCTAAAGAAGAGCTAGTTGCTAGTCTTGAAGAGGCACACAATAAATATATTGAGTGCAAGAAGAAATTAAAGAAATCTAATAAAGCAAATGACGAGTTACATGCTAAGCTTCTTGCTCTTACATCTAAAAATGAAGATCTCAAAAAGGTTATTGAAGGTCATGATATTAAGCTAAAATCTATAGAAGCAAATTGCAATCTTCTTTCTCTAGAAAAGTTAAATTTGCAAACTCAAGTAAATGATCTTCAAAAACAACCTGTTCTGTGTACACATCTAGATTATGATACTATAGTGAAAGAAAGAGATTCCTTATTATCTAATCTAGATCAAGCAAAGCTAGACATCAATAAGAGAATGGATGAGATTGTCAAGTTGCAACAAAAGATTAGTAGTTTGAATAACAATGATACTCTTGATAAAATTTTAAATAATTCTTATCATCAAATTGGAAGGAGAGGACTAGGTTATAATCCTAAAGGAAAAGCTTATCAAAAAACTATTTGGAGAAAGACATAAGCACATGAAAATCAATCTATGTATATACCTAAAGGCAAATATACATATGTACCCAAGAACAACCTAGAACAAAATCATAGAAAGAGACATGAGGTTGATTCTATATGTTGTCATTATTGTTTGCGTCTTGGACATTATTCCTTTTCATGTCCTTACAAGAAAAAGGATGTTGAGTTAGTATGGGTTCCAAAACCCCCAAACTAAATGAATAAGATAAAGTTGAGATATGACCAAAGACTCTAGTTGTAAATCTATATGTCTATCTCAACTTAAACATAATGAGATAACAAATTGATTCAAGTAATTAAAACTTGTAAAATTGAAACTACACATTTTAAGTAAATCTGCAAAGACACATCTTTACAAATCTGTTTTAATTAGGGTCTTCAAAACATAAAGATTTGTATATAATTAGTTGAGATTTGATCTAAATGTTCCTTTGATACTCATATATTCTATCTCAACTAAACTGATTTTCAAATTGCATAATTGAATTGAAAACGATCTATGATTTACTTGTATACAATTACTTAAAACAATTCTGAAACAATACAGAAACATTCTCGGTCGAGAAACTGTTCGACCGAGAACAGTATCGGTCGAGAAATCGTCGACCGAGCAGGTTTCTGTTGTCAAGTCTGCAATAAATCTGCTGAATATGTTTTCAAGTAATCTATTTGCTATCAATTTATTATTAATGACTGATTTTACATGCAAAACAAGAATAAATGCTGAAGACCATTCTTGAAACAAAATATTTTTTAAGATAAATATTATGAATATGAAAATCCTTAAACATATTGTAAAAGTAACATATGAAAACTGAAAAGTAACATATGAAGACTGATTGAAAAAGTTTATTAGGTATGATCAGTTATATAGCTTATCTTAAAATTAAAAACTTATGAACCTAAATGTAGATTATTTTGGTTTATCCTCTAAATAGTTTAAAACTAAAAATCATGATTAGTTTAAAAGAAATTACTGTTTTATCATTATCCACATGGTTTTCCTAAAGTAATTCTTGGTCTATCCATATAAGAATCATGTGTTTTGATACAAATGATTATAATCATTAAAATTATATGCTTCTACTGTTCTATCAAAATCATTGTACCATGATCATTGTGATTCAACACATTACAAATATAGATGATGCTATCATTGAAAGTGCCCTTTTGCATAACAGTAAAACTCTATGGCATAAATGCATCTTGACATAATAGATAATGATTGTTGTGAAAATGGCTTGAAATAAATGAATGATGATGCTATGACCAGCCAAACGGTGTCTCTTAGAACAAAAATATTAATGTTTTTATCTATTTGTTTGTTCTAAGAAATCAAAAGCAAAAATCTTGACTTTAAGATATTAATCTTGCCTTCAAGATATATATTTCTAAAGAATCTTATGATTAATCTGAAAATAAGGGTACAAGAAGAAATGGGATTTGATATTTATGTACCCATAGCAAAGCTTATGAAACATCATTCACAATGAATGTAAAACATACATTTCAGAAAAATCAAGGTCAAAGACTTCACTATGATGTCCATATTAAGTCTTCATAATAGGTATCTCTTAACATGCTTCAAATTGATATTTATTTAAAGCTATCTGCAGAAATTATACTTCGCATATGAATGATTAAATTGAAAATTTGCAGAATTTGCCTCTTGGTTGAAATTAAATTTGACCAAGGGGCGTTATGGTTGAAGTCAAGGTCGACCTAAAATAAGCTTGACAAAATACTTATTTGTACATCATTTTAATGCATTTAATCTTAGTATCTTGACTCAAAATGAGTTTATCATATTGAAAACATGGAGCTTTAATAAAAGGTCAAAATCAAATCTTAAAAATCATTTGTGACCTTAGAATCCTTAAATTGTCTTAATTATAAGATTAAGGGGAGCTCACAAAAACAAATTTGATTATAAGATTAATAAGTTTACAAAACTTTGAAGCTTGTTATGACCTTAGTATTCTTGAAAGTAATTTTTGTTATGAAAACAAAGAAATCTACAAAATTCAT
Organism: Alisma plantago-aquatica; assembly: GCA_963693085.1. Taxonomy (NCBI): domain Eukaryota; kingdom Viridiplantae; phylum Streptophyta; class Magnoliopsida; order Alismatales; family Alismataceae; genus Alisma; species Alisma plantago-aquatica. Next base: position 631,537,548 of record OY856411.1, read on the forward strand.
GAATATGACATATATCTTGTTCTTAATGGAATTCTCTAAACAAATTTGGGCTTAACATCCCGTGTATTTGGTTAGAGATACATTATGGCTAAATTCGACAATAAATGGCTTACATTTATATTCATCCCTTGACTTTAAATTGAATATCTCTTTAAGGGGGAGCATAGCATAAAATTAAGGGGGAGAAATACAAAGTAAACTTGGATATCTTTTTGAAATGACAAAGGGGGAGAAATAATATAAAATCAAAAACATAAAATAAAATGAGTTTCATAATATCTCAGCCAGCACCCACTTGCAAAACACAAGAATGGCTACAAAAGGTAAACTTCAGGTATGAAACTCATATGATTTATACTTCCTTATTTTATATTTAGGAAATGTTTGTCATCTTCAAAAAGGGGGAGATTGTTGGCTAAATTGGACATTATGTTAATCTCTTTGTTTTGATAATGACAAACATTTCATTCTTGTGATTTTAACGTGCTATTTGAGTATTTCAGGAACAAATATATAAGGTGGTGGATAACAAAGACTTGGAAGAATAATTTGATAAAATCGCTTTATTTTCATGATTGTAATCAAATGTAAAAGCTTGTACAAGTATATAATGTACAAGTAATTAGATATCATGTAAATCAAGCGTTTAGATATTCCCTATCCACTCACAACAATTAGATAGGTCTTTCCCCAAGATAGTATCACAATTGCACATTGATACACACACTTAGTAAATGAATACATTGAGTCAATAATATTCTCGGTCGACAAATCGTCGATCGAGAAACTCTCGGTCGACAAAATCTTCGATCGAGAATAGACCCTACTAGCCGTTAGACCCAGCAGACAAGGTGGTTGGGAGTTGGAAATGAACGTTGTAAACACTTGCTCCAGGAAGTCCCTCGGTCGACAAATCTTCGACCGAGAAGAGTTCTGTCTGCACTTTTCAGGGTCAATTAACTAGTCGTTGCAAATGCAATTAGTGGACACATAACGGCTAGTTGAGCACTAAGAACCCCCTAGAAAGTGTCTAGAACGTCCTTAAGCACTTGTAGGTCATTCCTATAAATAGGACATGCCTTAGGACACCTAAACTCACTCATATACACTTGTGCTATACTTGAGCTTACACTTGCAATTGGCAATCTGTTTTGAGAAATTGAGCAACACTTGCATTGGCTATTCTTCTCCTTGCTCCAATTTCGTGTCCTATAGGCTAGCATCTCCTATCCACAGCAATTACACTGCTATATACATTGGTTAGGAGATCAAAACGCTTGATATAGGAAATCAAGCCTTGAGCTGCAAAGTAGTATTGTAATTTCTATTTTTCCTTCTTGTTCCTTTGTATCTTTTGTATTCTCTTTGCTACTCCTAGGGTTGGAGGCTGCGGATTGGAGAAGGTTCTTCTCGGTGGAGAAGGTGGACTTCGGACTACTTCAAGAAGGTTGTTGCAACGGGAAGCTACTTCAAGAGGAAGGCTACTTCAAGGGGGAGCTTGGAGTTACTTCAAGAAGGCTGCTTCAAAGTTGGTGCAATTACTTCTAGGTGAAGGTTGTTCGAAGGGTTTGGTGAAAGAATTGTAATTTTATGTAAAGTCCTTGTGAGGTAATAAAATTTGATTCTTTCAAAATCCCAGTTGGGTAAGCAACCGGGTAATGGATTGACTGCCTTAGTATTTGCTAAGGTTGGAACCACTCTAAATCCTTGTCCCCTTGTCCAATCTTTTTGTGGTTGCTTAATTTGGTTGAATTATTATTAAAATATCATAAAATCCTATTCACCCCCCCTCTAGTGGTTTTTCACTACCAAATTCCAACTGGACTCTTTTACTCTCACAACACATAATAAAATGACTCACATATTTCCCCCTTTGCACCCTTAGAAATCAAATCAGTGGCTCTCTCCTTAAGTCAATACAAATTCCTCGACCTTGTGTGACATTGGTGTCTTTCTACCATACTGTATGGTACACACTTTCTAATGACATAATGTTTGTTTTTCAAGCTATCCACATCTTTTCTCGTCTGTGAGCTTTTGAACATATAAATAAAACACGTGTTGCTGTAATCCCTAAAGTATGTCACCCTTTCAGGTTATTATTGTTTACATACCTAGCAGCCTTCTGAACTGCTGATATTATTGCAAACACACTGAGTTATCACCTCTATATATTTCTTGAGAATATCATCCACCCAGACCAAACGTTGTTTGTTAAAGATGGGAATATAAGCCTATTCTTGATGAGAATACTTCTCCTTGTAGATTCTGTTTTTCATGAATGGTGTTTTATACCAAAATAACAGACGTCTAGTGCAAGATTCGCTATATGTTAGCATCACAAGGCCTGACTTTTTCCTGTTATGGGAGTCATTTTGTCCACGCAAGAATCAATGGGATGCCATACACCGTATCTTGGTTATTGTATCCCTGAAAAGGGACCGTATCACATGAAGCATACCCAAATTGATATCGTTGGAATTTGGAAATTCTGACGATGAATGTACTTATACAGTCGTACAAGTCAAACAGCAGATCCAATAGCGACTACTACACTTCTGTTTTGGGGGAGTCTGATTACCTGGCATAGAAGAAGAGAATGTGGTGGCTTAATCGTTGCCAAAGTTTGGTATCATCTAATGCCGCCCACAATAAGGCGGTCAACTTCACCGCAAGCTATCCTATTTAGGTTGTGCAGTACCGGCAGGGCAAACAAACCTGATGGAGTATATCAACTAATGTTTGTTACACTATTCAAAAGTTAGATGCCGTACGAAATTAGTTAATTCGAAAATTTTCAGATAATGTGGCATTTAAAATCTGTGGCAGAAAACAGATTTATTTGTGGTAGATATCTATTTCTTAGCGGTAACCCTCTAACAGACTCCTCCATATACAATGATATTTATATGTAAGACACAATAGTCTTTGTATAAATAAAGAAAGATTACTTGTTTGTGTACTAAACAACTGAAAACTAGTCATCAAGTTTATTTATCGTTGTTCCAAACTGTTTCCAAACAACAGTTGTTACACAAAATCAACATATCACCCGGTTAATTTACTCATGGCAACTAAACTTAACACAGCGGCATGCCAAAACGCAGCCTTAATGATGGAGCAGGGCTGCTACATTTTCACAGCGGATTCAGGGACGAGGGAGGCATAACGATTGTTGCCGGTGGTAGTTAAAGCACATACAACAGGAATAGTAGCAATGATGCAAGTGACGGAGCCAATAGCAAAGAGTCCAAAGGCAGAGAGAGGGGGGGGAAAAAGGACAATTAGGAGAAACACGAGATGGGGTTGGAAGTTGCGATTTTATTTGATTATTCTATAGAAATAATGGGCCATTTGGGTCCTTGTTAAAGATAGGATAGGAACTTGGAAGCGGCATACGTTGGGCCTACGAAAAAATGTATCCGATGAAAAGTAGAAATAAAGGTAGACATAATAGGATACAGGATTTTAGCTTGCAACCAAAAAAATGTCAGAAGAGACTACTAAGAACGTGTCATTCTTTGGAAAGAATTTCACATTGATTTATGGCTGGTATCTAAAATACAAACCCGTGTTCAAATACAACTGTCGAAAAGAGGTTGATAGGGTTCTATAATTGCTCTTTCTTTATTATGCTAATTTTAACCGGAATTCTCCCTGAGTTTTCCCTATCAATGACAACAGGGGCAAATAGGAAATCGCAGTCTTGTCAATACGGTAGCAATTTAGCATGCTGTCACAAGGTTGGTGTATGATAAATCAGTAGACGTGCAAGTTAAAGAATCCACTATATACATATATTGTTCACATGCGCAGCTTCCACAACTAGGGGTGTTCCGTAGATGAACTATTCAACACTTTTCCGGTTTCATTTTGTAAAACTTTTATTGATATCGAGGAACCCCTCCCAGGTAGGCCCACATTGGACCCATCCCGGTAGAGGGTAAACCCCGGGATCAGCCATGAGGCCCATGACACTTTGTAAATTTCGTTTGCCTACTTGTTGTCTCAAGAACTTTCGTATTCAAACCTTTGTTTCAGCTGCCGCTTGATTCCAGGAATGTGATCAATGCCCACAACAGCAATAACTTTGGAATTTTCACCTGCAACTTTTAGCAACACAGAGGACATATACCTGCAGTCAATAAAGAAGTGTGACTGTCAATAATAAAGATGCAATCATATCTCTATTTTCAGGATTGTACATTCTGTAGTGTCGTGGAGATGTTTATTTTACACAAAATTTCAGGCTTTCAGCAAGTGTATACAAGGATTTTTTTTTTCTTATGCTTGGCATTAACAGGATATATATTTTCTTACCGAGCTAAGTGAGTACTGTCGAGTTACATTGATAGACCATTCATACAGAAGAGAATATATATGAGTTCAGTTGGACAAGTGTAATCCTTATAAATCAAAACATCTTTTTTTTTGGTGTATCAAGCTCTTTTGTCTCTCCTTTTATATACTTTTGTCCGTGTACATCTACATACCGTATCTTTACAAAAAATTACCAGCAATAAAGCCTGACAAATCAAAGGGAAAAGGATTATGGCCGAGAACAGAAGCCACAGCAGCATCAAAAACATCTAAATGAAGTCAAATTCGTTCAAAGTCCAGTATTTTATAGATATGAGATGCATGACCTAAGAGTAACCAATGAACTAAGAATTAATTTCTAGACCATTCTTAAGGTGAAGATCAGGATTCTACCGTTGAGTTGTTATGATTCACTACAGGAAATTGCAAGAGTTTCAGCCGTGCTAGAATGCAACATAATATAGCATGGTAAATCACACACACAAAAATGCATGGAGAGCGTGTGCACGTGAACACACAGGAATAGACAGACACATGACCACACACGTGCTTGAACATACACAGACACATCACATCATGCTTGGATAAAACTGATTACAGCCTGACCTGAGCACACGACACCCATCCACCCGCACACAGAAAGACATGCACCCTCGCACGTGCATGTGTGCCACGTAAACCCATGATCTGAACACACCCACACAGTGCACACACACAGAGGCAGGCAGTGGAGGTAGGGAGAAAGAGGAAGAGAAAATGTTGAACACCCAGCATCATTTTTTCAATGAGAGTTCAGCTGCACGGCTTTCCTTTTTAGTTAATCTTTATTTTAAGTTATATTCTCACTGAGACGTAGCAAATCCACATTTTTCTTGTTGGTTCTTCTAAAGTTAATTTCAGTCCATTTTTCTGTTTAGTTGTCTAACTTTTTTTGGTTGTCTAACTGAATAGTCTCATTATCAATTTTGCAACTCCACCTAAACTTATGCACATAGTAAGTTGGTCATGCGCAAGCACATGTGTCGTCAGTCCCAAGTGAAGGGTTGGCAGTAGGTTTACAACCAGCCGTTACAACATTGTCGAATGTCACGACACCAGTTTTGAGAGATTTCACTGCACACTTTCGCATGTATCTAGATTCTAGACAGTTATTAATTTAACAATGACTGATCCTGCGGAACAACAATAATAAACATCTTATAAGCCAACTTTGATGCCATTTAGATGTCTCTGGATCATCCGTTCATGTACTACAAAATGGACTTCCTGAAAAGGTTTCAGAAATCAGCCATTTGGATAATTTAAGGTCATATTTCTAAGTACAACAAATGGACATACTAAAAATTCCAGGTTGTTATGTTTATACATCCTTATTGCATGGCCTCCAATCCCATATTGCTTGGTTTATAATGTACATTGACCAGTGTGTAAAAAAAAGCCGCACGGGCCGCATAAGCGGCCCGGATAAACTTAGCCGCTTATGAAGCAGATTCGTCGGCAGTTTTTAGATGGACATTTGTTATCTTGGCCCGAACTAGATTATATTTTTGTTGATAGCATTCTCTTGATGTACTATTTTGTCAATATTTTGTACATAAGTCGCATGCTTATTTAATGTTTGTTGTTTCAGACCTCTAGGACATGCAGGCATCTTTTTGTATGATTTGATTAGTCTTCATTGTTAAGTACTTGTATTAAACCATTTCGTGTGTGCTTCATTGGAGTTTATGCTTAAATGATTTTACAATGCATTCTAAATTCTGCTTTACTATTCATTGAAACTTCATATTTGAATTTATCTCAAATTTTAGGATCCAAATATGTAATTGTATAAATTAAATATGCATTGTGTGATTAATTTATATATATAATCGAATTATTAGAAGAAAAAATCAAAATAACATATACTTCTGCATATACTCTCGCATACCGCATATACTCTATAACATAGTCACAAATTCGGTATTCGAGATACGTACGGCGGAGCTGAAAAATTCAGAATTCGGGAATTATGCGGGAAATTCGGATAAAAATCGGTAAAAGTACGGTCAAAGTCGGTCAAAGTACGGTCAACTATTCGGTAAAAAGTCGGGAAAAAGTCAGGAAAAAATAGATGTATACTAATATATACGCTTACGTTTTAGTGTATAAATGTTTGTATAATATAATCCAAACATCACAAAATATAAAGACACATAAAGGTGGGAGATGCAACCAATGTTCTACAAGATGAAATCAAAGTTTGCCATAGGCATTACAAGAAAAACATCTTAGATGTTAGAAGTCTAGTGCAGTCCATTATTGAAGAGGACGGGAAACATCTTACTGTATAACTGATTTAATGGAGAGGAGGAAATTAGTTATATGGGGGGAGATAGTAAGAATAGCAGTGCAAAGCTCCTGTATAAGAGGAGAAAGGCAACGAAATAATAGTTGTATGGCGGGAGATGGAAGTAGGAACCTCATAAGGGTAGCACAGTAGATAGAGATGAGAACAGGAAGAGGGTAATGGAGAACTGAAGGAAGATTACGAATTAATGGAGGAAAGGGAAGAAGAAGAGCATTGCACAAACAAAATGGAGAAGAAAATTGAACGACAGAGTACTATAGAAGAGAATTGGAAGAAGATATGGAGGTAGAGGAAAAACTGGAGGGGAAAGAGGGTTGTGAGGCCCTGTTACGGAAAAAAATCAGAGAAAGTGGGAGACAAAGACAAAGAGAAAAGGAAAGAAAATGAGGAAGATGAAGAGTAGGATGGAGAAAAAAGGGCGAGAATAGGAAGGAAAAGAGGGGAAGGAGAAGGAAGATGCGTTCTGGGCCCAAAAAATAGGGAAACAAAGAAGAAAGGGGAAGAAGAGGATATGAAAGGGGAAGAAGATGAAGTACCTATCTCCAGTGTGGGTCGTCGGGGGCTGGTGAGGACACTAGAGCTGGTGGAGGTCGCCGACAGAAGCCTTAGGGTCATCCTTGGAGCTTTGCATCACGCTCAGTAGGTGTCGCCGCAGCCGTCTGTCTCCTCATCGGTCGGCCACCGCAGCCGTCGTCTCCTCGTCGATCGGCTCCACAGCGTCGTCCCTTGGCAGCGATGATGCTTCTCCTTGGCGCTTGCTGCAGCTGGACCTCGCTGCACGCACTAGGGCTCGTCTTCTACTAACAGGAGCTGGAGGGGGAGCGCGGAAACGAAAACAGGGAGGCAGAAAAAAAATGTCGGGGGAGGGTTTTACTAAACCCGTTGTACAGTGACCGAACACCAAAGTTTAAAACGAGTTTAAAACAAACAAAACACATTAAAAACGGGAAACGCGTATTAAACGGGAATAAAACGCGTACTACGCGATTTAAACGTCCGCGGAGATTTAAACGACAGTCACATACGGCTGAGCAAAAATACGCGTTTAATACGCGACTTTTTCAAAAAGTCGCCGATTATTGTGACTATGCTATATAAGGTGACCTCTTCGCACGCATGACGCATAATACCGCTCTTTTTAAAACAATGACAATGACAGCCAATGATTTTGATTCATAAAGAAAAGTTAATGACATAAGTTGATTGATGTTTATGGCACACTCAAATATATTCTAGTTCAAGTCCATATATATATTTTGAGTTCAAAAAAGGGTCATTGCACATACAATTAGTTACTAAAAATTCTTTAAGATATTAATTTGATTCACAAGTACTCCAATATACAAGAAAGAAGCACAATCACAATGTACAATATATGTATTGTATCTATACTCCCCGCGGCGCTAACCCTAATCGCTCTGGGCGATTAGCAGGCGACGACCCTTTCTCTCCCCCGTGGTGTTTCTTCTCTCCAGAGTGGTTGTTTCTCTCTTGCAGGTCTAAGGATTCGATCCATTCTTTGGGTCGCGGTCACAACAGATGACAAAGGATTTGGTGGACAGATGTGCACGACTAGGTTACATGAAGAAGAAGAAATCATTGAGTTGGCTGACGAGGATGTGGGAGACCAAGCAAAAGGTCCTTGAAAGTGGTCCATGGAACTTTGACAACCGTCTGCTTCTGGTCAAAGAAGTGGACATATCTGATCTGTCGGAGCAGATAACATTCGTGAATTGCCTGTTTTCGGTCCAAGTTTATGGACTACCACTAGGTTACAGAACGGAAGCGGCCATTACTTCCATTGTCCGTCGCATTGGCAGGGTGGTCCGTGTTGATAGGGATGACCTTGGTTGGGATTCATCGACAAGAGCTAAGGTTTGCATTGACATTAGAAGGCCGCTGAAACGAACCCTCCAACTGAAAGATCGCAGAGGTAGTATTGTTTGCCTGGAGATCAAATATGAACGGCTTTCCTAGCTTTTGTTATTTATGTGGCATGATGGGCCATGTGGATAGAGATTGTGAACTAGAAGATGGGCAAGAGGAGATTGCTAGAGGGTGGGTAGCGTGGCTTTAAGCTTCTCCACGAAAACCCAAGTTAACAACAGCAGAAGAAATTTTTGGTGAAGGAACAGCCAAGAAGAAGTTGTTCCATACCAAACCAAAATCGACCACAACTGGTACGCAGGGTCCAGGTTCTCTACCCTAAAGAGGGTGCAACTGCGTGGAAGTTCTGAATGTATGAAGCATATCTCCCGGGAGGCGACGCATACCTTTACCAAGCATAGGATGACGGATGAGGGTGAGACGCGGGAGAAGGGAGATGGATAGAACAGACAATAGAAGGTTGGAATTCCTGAGGCATCGAAAGACTTAAAGGGAATCGATTTACCACGTGGACATATGGACCATCTACGATGTTGGGGACGACGGAGGGACAACCGACGACCGATGTCAGTCAGTGGACAAGGCTGAGCCCGACAACGCTCTGGAAACCAGTGAAACAGGCGACGAACCCAAGTTCGATAGAAATCGCAACAGAGGTGCCTACCAAGCAGACTCTAGAACAGGTGGGTGTGGTCTCTCTTACGACGGACATTTTCCAAAGGTTAAACTCTGACCTTGGAGACGATGGCAACAAGACTACCAATGAGACAGAAGTCACAAACTCCAAAATGTTGTTTAATCAGGGTTGGGATAAAACGTGAATACAAACTAGAGGTCAGAAAAAGAAAAAATTGGTAAAATATAATGATGGACAGAGTCTGAATAGCACAGTGAAGGCAGCTCCAGAGCTACGCAAACCAATAATGATCAGAAGAAGGGTGTTGATCGACGAGGAAGAGCCCACGGCGAGTGGGGATAGTCCTGAAGAACCAATTGGTGGAAACAGAATCTGTGATACTAGAAAAATTGGATATGGAGTTAGATACAGAGCTAGGACTGATTTTCACTCTAAAGAAACATGGCAGAGAAACAGGGACTGTGACAAAACAAGGGAGTATGAAGCTTCAAGTAGCGGGTACTGGCAGTGACCAGGCCCACGAACAACAATGAAAATCCAAAGCTGGAACTGTCGGGACTTGGGAAAAATCAACAGGAAGAAGGCCCTTCGCACATTGTGTTGGAAGCAAGGAAGAAAATGTCCGATTTCGATGTCGTTTTGCTGGCCAAGGAAATAGAAATTTACCAAAATTTTGATGGAAATTTTGACAAATGCGTTCCTAATGTTTTGACGGCAAAATCAACGAATTAATTTATGAAATTTTACCAGAATTATCTACTAGTGTAGATCTACTCAAATATGCAATAATATTTCATATTGGATATGTGGGGGTGAGGATCTCCTCGTGTGTGAGTGAAGGACCATGAACTGTTTCAATGGGGATTTCGATGGAGAATTTTGATGTCATTTTTCAATGGTGAAATCAATGAATTAAGTCATTATAATTTGCAAGCACAATGTATAAACTTAAGACAGAAAATTGTGCAAAAAAATATGCTAAGGGCAATCCATAGTACATTAAAAAGAAAGAAAAATTCTGATGGACAGTGCGTTTCGACAGTGCATTTCGATGTCTGATGGCCATCGGTATGGAAATAATTGTGGAAATTTCAATAATTTCGTGAAAATTTTAAACTGTGGTTGGAAGGAACGCCCAAATCTGATTTTCGTTTCAGAAACCAAAGTGCATAATAGCAAGTTGAATCTAGTAAAAAGGGATTGCGGATTCCTGGATGGTTTCTGCTTGTCCAGTGAAGGAAAATCTAGAGTGATTGGACTGTGGAGGAGAGACGTGAAAGTGGATATCATGAGTTTTTAGCAACATCATGTTGATTGTGTGGTGACAGAAGGACTGGCTAGACCAAGGTGGAGGGCTATTGCTATATATGAGTGGGCGGACCAGTTGTAAAAGATGAAAACATGGGAGCTAATGGAGAAATTGAAAGGTGAGTCGGACCTCTCGGTGATCTTTTTTGGCAATTTTAACGAGATCGTCTCGAATACCGAGAAATCAGGGAGGCCCACCAAAGCTAGAACGGTGGATGCAAAACTTCAAGGATGCTATTGACCGTTGTGAGTTGATTGATTTGGGTTTTACAAGCAGCCCCTTCACGTGGCAGCGTGGGCTGTCAATGGATACGCTGGTAAAAGAACGGGCTAGACTGCGGCCTTGCTACTATCGAGTGGAGGCAGTTGTTCTCTTTCTGTAAAGTTCTTCATTTTCCCATTTACAGTTTGGACCATGCACCCATTATTATTACTACAGATACGAGGGAGGTAAAAAGGAAGAAAAGAAAGAAATTTTTCTACTTTGAGCCTATGTGGCTGGCTGAGAATGAATGCAAGATTGTTGTCAAGGAATTCTGGGAAAGTTGGGCATGGAGAGACATTTCTGATAAAATCCAGGATGTGGGGAAAAGCTATCTTTTTGGACTGATAAAAATTTGGAAACATGAAGACAAAGATTAAAGATATTGAAGCATTGCTTGGGCAAGAATAGAAATAGTAGTCGGACGCCAGAGTTCGCAGTAGGTGTACAGAGCTCTCTAAGGAAGCACAGGTTGGAAGACTCCTATTGGTGTGCCCGGGCTAGAGTGAAATGTGTGAGGGTGACTGAAATACCGCCTACTTTCAGCATAAAGCATCACAGAGATAGGAAAGAAATTACATCGAGGGTTTGAAGGCCCCCAATGGCGTATGGCGCTTGGAAGATGAGGAGATTGAGAAGGTGGGTCTGGATTTTCTTCAAGATCTTTTTACTCGCGGCAACCCTACAGGTTTTGGAGAGCCTTCTTGCGGGATCACAAAAACGGTGGATGTGCATATGAATGAGGTTCTGGAATGAGATATATCAGAAGAGGAGGTTCACATAGCTTTAAAACATATGCACCCAAATAAGGCTCCTGGGCCGGTTGGTATGAAACCCATTTTCTTTCAGAAATATTGGCATGTTGTGGTGAAAGATATTACTAACTATATTTAGGGTTGGTGGAAAGGAACATGTGATATTAAAGCAGTCAACTCTATGCTAGTGGTTCTCATTTCGAAAGTGGCCACTTCAAAGGAACTAGCAGCGTACAGACTGATTAGCCTGTGCAATGTCATATATAAATTGGCCTCAAAAGTTCTAGCAAATAGACTCTAATCGTTTATGCACAAACTTATTTCAGAAAATCAAAGTATTTTTATTCCTGGGCGGATGATCACAGACAATGACTTGATAGCCTACGAATTGTTCAATAAAATAAAAAATGAAGGCAAGTCAAAGAAAGGGTACTTGGCATTGAAGTTGGACATGTCAAAGTCTTCTGACAGAGTGGAGAGGGGTTTCTTAGATCATGTTCAAGAAAAGATGGGCCTTGGAAGTTTGTGGAGGAAGAAAATTCTAGAGTGTGTCTCGTTTATTAAACACTCGTTTGCCATCAACGATGACTGGACCTGAAGCACAAGACCTTCCCGCGGATTGCGACAGGGTGACCCTCATCTCCCTATCTTTTTATTCTTTGTGTTGATGCTTTTTCCACATCCCTCTGACATGCCACTAGCTTGAACCTCCTTCATGGGGTGAAGGCGAGTAGGCATGCTCCAAGTATTTCTCACCTTTTCTTCGCAAATGACAGCATTCTCTTTGCCAAAGCATCTCGACATGAATGTTTGACCTTAGCTAACGTAATTAGCCAGTATGAACAAGCATCGGGCCAGAAGATTAATCTTGATAAGACTGAGGTGTCATTTAGTAAGGAGTATTGTATGCATTGAAAGGAGAGCTGAGAGAGATGTCGGGTGTCAAAGAAGTTGATAGACATGCAATGATGCAAAATATATGGGTTTGCCTGTTGTGATAGGAAGATCCAAGATCGTGGTATTCATCTTTATAAAATAGCAGATTTGGAAGAAGCTACAAGGCTGGAAAGAGAGAATACTGTCCAAACCGGGAAAAGAGGTACTGATAAAGTCTATTGCTCAGGCTATTCCTTCTTATGTCATGAGCATTTTCCAACTTCTGGTGGGCTTGTTAGATAAAACTGCATTGTACGCTTCTGGTGGGGAGCAAAAGACAACAAAAGGAAGATGTCCTGGCATGGGTGAATCTTTACAAACCAAAGAAAGGAGGAATGGGGTTCCGTGACATGCAGGCTTTTAACCAAGCGCTTTTGGCCAAACAATTCTGGCAATTGATGACTAAAACTGACTCTTTGGGGTATAGGACTTTGAAGGCTAAATACTTTTTGTATACTTCCATCTTAGAGTCAGTCAGGGGACACAATCCAAGCTTCACTTGGAGGAGTATTGGGGCGTAAAAGTTGTTGTGTTAGAAGGCCTCAAATGGAGAGTCTGCAAAGGTGATAACATCAATATTTGGGAGGATAATTGGGTGTACGAGCATGACTCGGAGGATTGGGCCTTTCACTATGTCCAATTGTTTGATTGAGACGACTACCTGTACATGGGACCGGGATATTTTGCACTCACTGTTTCCACCGGAGATATGCAATAAAATTGTCAACAGGCCGATTCGCTAGAGACTTTCTGACAGCCTGTTTTGGTGGCCCGATAGAAAGGGGTGCTTATCTACTAAATCAGCCTTTTGGCTTGGTCACCTGGGAAGATAGTCTTTTATTTCCACTCGGATTACACCAAATGAGAAAATATGGAACTGCATTTGGGACTCACAGTGGCCCCCCAAACTTTTGTATTTTTGTAATGTGTATGTACAGGAGGATTGGCTACATTGGGACGGCTTCTTGACCGGATAGCAATGTTGATGGTGTTTGCCCTCTCTATCGAATGGAAAAAGAAACAATTAGGCATATGCTCTTCGATCGAGGATCATAAATTATGGATGACTAGCCCAGGGGCTACGATCATTCTCTCCTTTTAGTTGATCATGCCCAGCCAATTTTTGTATTCAATGGGGGTGAGAAGTTTTGTGCTTTTTCATTCAAAACGCTGGTTTTTTTCTTGCTGATCATGAGACAGCACAAGGTTTCTCTCTAGAGCATCACGGACTCAAATGGGATATGGGAGCCTCCCAGATGGTGCCTGTCGGCACTTGGAACGATTAAATTGAACTGCGACTTTGCTGGCAAGACTGGAGACTGGTGCGGACTTGGCATGGCGTTTCGTGATGACACAGGGTCTGTCATCCTGGCATGTGGTAAACATGATCAGGCCTGCTAGTCGGCGGAGCTAAATGAAGGCGTGGCGATGTTGATCGGTGCACAGATTGCACTGAACGAGGATGGAGATACATTCACTTCGAGACATATTCTTTGATTTTGTTTATGGCTCTGACTGGACAATCTAAAAGATTGGACCATCTGGGTCTTATAGCGGAGGACGTCCTTTCTATTGCTTCTAGTTTTTGTTACGTTTTCATTCTCACATGTAGTTAGGTACTACAATAAGGTTGCTCATGAATTAGCTTCCCTTGCATTAGAGGCCGATTTCTACTTTTCCAAAGATGCGGGAAACATTCCTATCCCCATTTTGAACCTTGTATCTTCTTATTATTCTTAATTAATGAGTAGGATCGTGGAGCCTTCAAAAGAAATATATATGTATTGTATCTAACTATCTATAAATGCATGTTTATGTTTTTGCATTGCATATATACACAAACATATGGACATTTTTTTGTTACACTCTATAATCAACACTATTAACATTTTTTTGTCCATAGTAACAAAGCGTCATTTTATAGCGTAGTTGTGTGGTTGATGTGGTTACTTTAGGTCATGTTTTCCAATTAGTGAGGTCTTACAGTAAAGGTGCATGGTGGTGTACGGAGTTTATTAGTTTTCAACCAACATGAGTTACTTCTAGTTTCATGCTTGATAGGTCTACTAAAAGAGGTTTATGGAGAGATACATAGAAAACAAAAGAGATCTTCATATGGGTCTTTTTTAATAAAGTGTTGAGTTGAATAATACAGAAAATTGTGTTGGTTCAATATATTAGATACATAAGTTGTGGTGTTTTTTTCTAAAAGCCCCCATTGTTTCCTCATTCCTAAAAATACCTCTCTTTTATCAAATTTCAAATAACCCCCTTTCTCTTTCACCAAATTCCAAGTGACCCCCTCGGCCCACCTTTCCCATGACCTCTTATCTCATGTCGTTAACAGATCGAGTCTTTTTTTTATTCTTTGTTTCGCAATCAATAATTAATAAAATATTTTTTAAACTTGTAATATATGATATTTTTTATTCTACTATTAACTAATTACTGTTAATATTATCTTATTAGTATATGATAATCTAGTCCAAGAGAAAACATCCAAATGGTAAGATCCTTGGTTTGTCACCAAGAGGTCCAGTACTAAGGCGAAATACCAAACCATGGCTCATGCCTATTGTGATATCAATGGGCATTATCTATTCTACATGACATTAGGATCCCAAACGAGACTCTTGCTATCTTAAATTGTAACAATCAAGTGGCTATACACATAGCAAACAATCACGTATTTCATGAGCGGACCAAGCACATCGAAGTCGACTGCCATGTTTCAAAAACTTGGTTACCATCACTCCACATGTTGGACAGGAGAACATACAGTCGACATCTTCACAGAACCGCTTCCGCAATCTCTATATTGAATGTGTAACTAGCTGGGACTACAAAATGTGTATTCTCCAGCTTCAGAGGGGTGATTAGATATATAAGCTATAGTGTACCATCGGGCCTCATAGGCCTATAGATACTACTTAAAGTATATGTACCTGCAGTACACCACACCACATAACACTCCTAAATAAGGGTGTATTGTACGCTAAATGTGATTAACGGAGATGTATCTTGCAACTTTACACAATACAAGTGTTAAATACATGTATTATACCTCAAGTTCAAGTGTTTGGCTTCCTATTATAACTAGGATACATCAAGGATCAGCATCCCTGTTGACAATGCATGTTGGGACAATATCATTTGGTATGTTATCTGATGATAATATTGGATTATTGATGAATTAAAGAAACATTGAATGGTAATCCGAATTTTAGAGAAATGTGTTAGAATCTAATATATTTAATATGATTAGAAGTAGAACATTGTACATGCATTGCAATTTCAGCTAGTTTAGAATTACAAAAGGTGGTGCCAAGTTAAATGGAGTCGAATTACCAAAATGTGATAAGTTTCATTATATCGGTCTTGGGGTGCAGCAAGGCAGCAGCTTGGTGGAGGGGGTTTTGCGGAGTGTAAGGACGTGGAGAATTTAGCGGCGTCCGTTCTGTGTAACAGGGGGTAGCGGGGTGGTGACCGGGTCAAGAGGAGGTGTTTCTGGAATTTCTAGGTAGCGGCTACGTAAGGGAGCAGTTTGGTTCAGCAACTCGGTGCGATTCAGCGACTCGGTGGGGTTCAATGACGTGGTGGAGAGCGGAGCGGAGGCAAAGGTTCCTTGCAACAACTAATGGAGGCCTAATGGGGGACCAAGCTAAGGAGCGGCGGCAACTCGTAGGAGGAAGAAACTCTTTTTCTCAGTTTTAGGTTGGGATTGGATCACTGCTCATATACATGTAAAATAGTACGGCTAGAGACAATTTGCATTAGTGGAACCCTACTCTTATATATAGAAGAGGGGACACAATTGCCGACTTAAACACAACTCCAACGGGCCAAAACACTTAGGCCCATGCTAACTGGATAATATAACCATCAATTAAATAACTCTCAACATGTAAGTCTCACTTTCTTCAATATTTACTTGTGAATTTATCTTAATTTCTGCAACTTGTGAATTTATCTTAATTTCTGCAACCTAAGTAAAAGGCTCTAAAACGGGATAAAAATCAACTAAATTTACATTTTCTATTGATACATACTTCAATCGGAACTACAGCAAATGTGGTATTGTGGTGGCACCCGAGTGGTAAAATTGATGTTGTATGACTGAGAGGTCACAAGTATGAATCCCTAGGAGATGGTATGAATGAATCGTTATACTTCAATTGGACCTGCTAGTTTCTCATTAAATTTCCATGTAATAGTTCTCGTGGTCAAGTAGGAGACTAAGACAAGGTTGTATAGGCGGCTAGGCGTCCAGACGTTGCCTAGGGGCGCCCGGATAGCCTAGGAGAAGGCTTAGCCATTTTTTTCTCATTTATATATCTATGTATATACAATCATATGCATATACATAGTTATATACTTATATACATATATATAGTCATGCATTAGCCCATGAGCAATATTTGAATCATTACGAAATTAGGAACAGCAATCTAGGAGGAAGAGTAGAAATGAAGGAGGAGTGGTAGTGTGGGCGGAGATGGATGAAAAACAAGAAAAATGCAGCAGCATGAGAACAGGAGGAAGAGTAAAATTATAACAGAAAAATGAGAAACACAAAAACAAAATGAAAAAGTATAAGAATGGAAGGAAAGTTTGGGAGGAAGAAAAAATAACGGATCAGCCAAGTTGCTGCTTGGTGGAGCAAAAAGAAAATACAACAGAGAACTGTGTGGAGGGAAGAATAAAGAACAAAAAGAAACAAAAAACATTTGAGTGCATAGCAGCGACGTTGCTGTTTGATGAAGAAATAGAAGAAAACAACTGACAAAATTGAGATGGGAAAGAAGACAAAACAAAAGGGCAGCAGTAAGTCTACAAAGATATAAACTACAAAATTCATTTTTGAACTTAGTGGCTCAGGCCCATATCCAGCCCAATAGCCGCGTAGGCCACCCAAAGGCCTAGTTTGGTTGGGTGCCCAAGTTCTAGGACCCAAGGTGCCACCTAGGCGGGCACCTGTACAACAATGGAGTAAGATGAAGCTTAACAATGTTGTCTACTCTATACAGTACGTAAAAAAGGGTAGCATTAGTATTCAGTAGTCTTACTAGTTACTACATGATTGGGCATTATACATAACTTATGGATGAAATTCTATATAAGTCTTTTCTATAACTTGTATCGGACAAATGAAATGGCCTCTTCTATGAATATTATTCTTCAATGTTGTAGTCATACAATTGCCAATTCTTTTTTTAATTTTTCTTAAATGAAATGAGATTGTCTTATTTTGCATTTCTTATGTATACACACACATGCACATATATTACTTATTATCTATTCTAAAATAATAATAAAAATAATGCATCTATTATCGTTTATGTGTCCTATATTTTCTAAATATGACGTATCATGTGTTCGTGTTTGTTCATGTCCATGTCCATATCCATGCTCCGTAGGGTGAGAAGGATCATATCTCAGGTAGGGTCCCCTATCCATCCACCTCCAATACTATGGCCTTCATGCTAGAGAAGAGAGGAAGATAGAAGTATGAGTAGAGAATTCTTGAATACCTAGTACCTATCCCACATTCAAAATACAGATCGAATGTCTTTAGGAAGTATGCATTATGTATCCAAGACATGTTGGTATCCAACAAGTGTCCCCTATGGATATGGGGATTGTTTTGAAATGTTTGTGATTCATATTAAAAACCAAATACGCGTATTTCAGGTATTACTATTAGTTTATTTGTTTTAAACATCGAACATTCTATTTGCTGGAAGGTTTGTGTATAGCTGTGGACACACATGTATTCTATGTTTTGAATTTTTATATGCAATATTGAATGTATCAATGATGCTATAGAGTATATATTCAGCATTTGAATTTTTATATACGAAATTTAAAGTGTTTATGATTCTATCTAGTTTATATTCAACACACACACACACACATAGATGTTTTGTATAGAAAGAAAATATGTTCGTAAATAAATAAATAAATTGAGGATTTTTTTGTACTCACACATCTCGTTCATAAACAATCGGTTTCAGTAGAGAAGGGAAACCTTTGAGTTCCATGATCTTCTGACGGATGAAGTCATTAATATTAAATACCTTATTGTCCTGAAAAAAATGCAGGTTCTCGTTATATACAAATAAAAATCAAGATATCCATTGCGTTTACAAAATTCTGGAACAGCGTTAAATGTAATGAGAAATTGACCAAATTCTTATAGCTATGTGTTTGCAGGGTGAACATCCCAAATAGAATCAGTCCATTGCACAACGAGTATCAAGTTGCAAAAAAAGTAAACACATGCAAGGAACATCACACCTTTCCATACTCCATAAACTGAAATAAGAGAAAGACAGAAAGTTTCGTAAATTCCCATATCCGCATTGCCAACATGCTTTCCAGTATTCGCCGCACTGTAACCTGAAATTGTATAAGCATTACTATACTTACTACTCAATAACTATTTTCTGGTATAAACAGACTTTATAGGCATCTAGCTTTCCCCTTAAGGTACTTCGGTAAACTAGTTGGTTCATATTAGTAGAAATTAAGCTTTCTCCAGTAGGCAGGAATTGAATAATGTACTGCTGTTCTTACAGATTTGAACAATGAAATAACATGCAAACTTAGTTCGCTTAAATATGACGAATAAAGATGACAATAATATTAAAGTACAGCAGAAGTTTGATTGCACGAAGGTGTTGGTATGGTATGCCTAGAGAGCCAATCATATGGTGATTGCAATAAGGCATTAGATATCTGATTTGATAATAATAAAAGTAATTCCGTTTATTATGTTTGTCTCAGTCATGAGATGATGACACATACATAATAGATGTCTAAAGAATGATGTAACTCGATGACATATGTCTTCAGGTTAAGGACCTGAACAATGAGACCATATGTATGGTAAGAATACATACATTCTTGTTATGTCCCTAGTCGAATATTACTGTGAAAGTAAAATAGACAACAGTAATACATAAGACTAGAGTGTGTGTTGACTAATGACAGAGTCTCATTAGTCATGATATGTGATATCAAGTCAAGCACACAGATATATGTTAGAGAACAGTATATCGAATAGACCCATCATGAGAGTAATGCATGGATACCATGGAATGGTAGTCACAATCGTCTCTCATAGTGATGGTGGTGATTGTGGTTCTTAGACTTTAAATCACTGCACTCGTCACATGTCGTTGGGTACACTTCGACATCATCAAACACAGTCCTGAAACATGGGTTGTTATAACAGTGATGATTGGGTGACTTTGACACATGGGGACTTGACTGTGAGTGATAGATATGGGATTTGTCCCTCCTACAAAGAGTATGATATCCAGGGCCCCTTGATAAGCGAGACTGAGAATTGTATGGTCATACTCATGTCATGTGATTCAATAAATGAAATGTGAACTCACATGCATCTCAGACAGTCTGCTCTAGGTCAAGAAACATGGATTGAATGTTGAAAAGGATGACGTTCCATGCCTCGAGTTCAATCTGGATGTCAGCGACAAAGGAACTTTACGATCACTGTAACACTAATCACAAATTGTAGGTTGAAGTTGTTCTCCAACTTTCTGAGTTACTTGGGTAGCAATGATGATTTACTAGATTCCGCTCATTGCTTGTGATATCATAAGTTGTTATGAACATTCACTGTCAACGTAAAGTGGAACCAGGGTCACACACATAGGATACCCCAAGAAGAGGAGATTGTCCATGAATGATGTTTAGATTGAGACTAAAGGTGATTAGGTACTTAATTAAACATACAATTGACTGATTGGACTCAGAACTATCAAGTTCAAGTGTTGAACTAGTTGGTTAGAGTGTCAGGTCAATTGGAGACTGCATTAGCAATGTCAGGATTGCCAACCGACCGGTTCACCCTTGTGACCCGATCGGCTGGTGTGAGCCAACCGACCGGTTCACTTGGTGAACCGGGCGGCTCACAGTCCTGCCAACCGAGGAAATTGGGATTTGCCCGGTTGGAGGAAAACTTTCACGTTTCACTTGTTCAATTTGATTGGAATAAGGATTAATATCTGAATTAATTGGAAACGATTAAGGAAAGTCAATTGCAGGCAAGTCTGGGAAGTGAAACAATTGGTTTACTTAGTGAACCGACCGGTTCACACTCCCAACCGACCGGTTCACTGGTGAACCGATCGGCTCACCTTGCCAAACGACCGGTTTGCCTGCCGCAGTACAAACTATTCATGGAATTTTCGGATCCTTCTACTCCCAAACAGACTGGAAACCCTGACCCTGTCCTCTACTATAAATAGAGGGGTACTGGGGGCTTCTCAGAACATACAACTCATAACATCAGTTGCTCTGCGAAGTTGTTGTCGTCCTCTCTGATTCTGGTAACCGAGAGAACCCGAGCTGGTGCTACCCAACTAGGGAGGCACAGCGAGGGAAAGACAACTGTAGAAAAGCAATCTGAGTTCGGGAGAGCAGGTTGGTGCTAGTACACCAACAAGAGGGTCGTCTCCTTCCTGCCAGTTCTTCTAGAACGGCAGGAGTTCCAGGTGGTCCGTGTGGACTATCTGCAGAGGCGGGAGATGTCTGCCGCTCAGGAGGACACGTCAGCCGCAGTTCGTGGTGGAGGCCAGAGTCCATGACGAAGACCAGGAGCTGTACAGACACCGTCCAAGAGATGGCGTTGAAGACCGCACATGGCTGCGAGGTATTGTCACTGGGCAAGCCCCAGGACCATGTATATCTCGCTAAAGCCATCCTTCCCATTACATAGTAGTTGATGCGATCTCTTGTTATGGGTTAATGGCTAGCAAAATTTTTGTTTCCGCTGCCTACTCTGAGGCCATAAAACCCAACAGTGTTATCAGAGCCACGTCAACGTACTGTGTTTTGGGATAAATTGATATGATCAGATTTTGATTTTATCGTCATTTATTTACTGCATACGATGTGAATATTTAAAATGACTAATGTGCATATCCGATTAAATACCACATGCGACCACAAACTAATATACATATATGATATGGTATATATGCAATTGATATGCGTCGTCCTAAAACGGTTTTGATGGTGGATGTGTAACATGGTTATGGCCTATAAACCCTATGTGTGCTTGGTTGGTTATGGTTGTTTGCATCTCGGTTTGCATACCGAGCCTCTACCTTCTATTCCACATGTAACTCGAGATAACTCGATATCCTTTCACTTCTACCTTTGCTCCCTTTGAATGTAACTCGAGGTTTCCCAAAGATTATGTAAAAGTAGGATAGTTTATTTTCTGTTACATCGAAGAAGAAAACGCTCAGCACCAGACGAGCCGACTGCCTGGAGGACCGAGGAGGATTGCGAAGGAGCCGGATCGACCGGCTGATGGCCCAACCGCTTGTTGGAGGTGTCCAGGCCTGTGTTTTAGAAAGCGCGAAGCGTGCGGATTGCCCTCCTTGAAGCGGGAAGCGGGTTTTGAAGCGGACAAAAGCGGGTGCTTTTTGAAAAAGCGGTTCACATTTTTTCAAATTAATTTGTAAAATTTTGTTGATCATCCTACCACCAACAAAAAGAAATATTATTCAACAACCAAGTATTTTGAATAATATTTTGCCGCTACAAATGACTTTCATAGATCAAAATGGTTCCTAATAACAGAAGTAAATGTTTACAAGCTAAAAAGCAAAGAAACTTCAAAGAAAACCATACTACCTAACTAGAATAGTCATGTAAACTGTAAACATAGTATCCAATTACTTATATTCCGTATCATACATATCTTTAAGAGTCTAGCATCTTGCTGATATTACTAAGTTACTCGTTTAAAATTTATTACTGATTTACTGACTACTGAAATTACTCGTTCAAAATAACTGCAATTACTCGTGCAACTGAAGTTACTCATACAAAATTTATGCAATCTTTTATACAACTGAAGTACTGAAATTACTGATTTACTCGTTTAAAATTTGTTACAGTAAGGGAAATTTGTATACAAATTAGAAATTACAAATATATAATCAATGCCAATGTAAAGCAATGCTAAGTGTAAACTGACGATAGATGATTTAATAACATTGGAACAGCAGCCGTTTGCATATTATTGTGGACGTTAATAGTACGTGACTAGGTGTACAAACAAATGATGACGATGTTTTTCATTCAGTTTTTGACATGCAAATTAAAGCAATGCCATAATGCATAATCAAACTGAACAGAGTACATACGATTTTAGACTTTCAGTATTTGAACTTTTCATACAGCAGGTGTACGTTCAGAAATATCAAGAAGGAAAATATATTTTCTAGTTTCTACAATCGATGTTGACACCAGGTATTGGATCAGTTATTCAGTAACATCAGTTCATTAGCAACTAGCAAGGAAGAGAAAAGAATAAGTTGCAACATTGCAGAACAGAGTGCATTGCAATTCAACAGCCTATACAGTTCTTACTAGTTGTCAATGGCCGTTTGATATGGATCAGTTTCAGTTAGCGTTCAGCAATATCAGTACTCATTACCATTAGCAAGAAAGAGTGGTTGACGGAACAAGTAGCAAGGAAGAGGGAGAATACACTCTGTTCAATAGCAACTGAACAAAGGAAGGAATTGGGAAGCTGACGGAAAAGGAGAAAGGAATCGGAAAGCTGACGGAAAAGGAGAAAGGAATCAGGAAGCTGGTGGAGAAGAAGACTTGAAATTGAATAACGCATTCGTCGGGTGCCGCTTGTGTGGAGAGAAGCTACGGGGAGGATAGCTTTTATTAAGCCAGTTGAGGAGAAACCTTTCCTCATCGGGAAAGACTGCTAGGGCAGCGGTCGTTTCCTATTCGGAATTGAGGAGTCGTGAGGCGTGAGGAGTCGGCTTTTGGAAATCGTTCCAGAAAGATACAAAGGCGGCACAGTATTATTAGCGCACTGCATAAAAAATAAAAAAACCAGTCGAGGCGCCCGCTACAGCCGCTGAAGCGGATGATAGCAAAACGGGCCAAAGTCCGCTAAAGCGGCCCAAAACATCTGCTACAAGTCAAAACGCTAAACTGCCGCAAATCAGAAAAATCAAGCGGGGCAGTGGTTCCGATGCGTAAGCGGCCGCACCATGCGCTTTTTTAATCAATGGTCCAGACATCGGAGGCCAAACCGACCAACCAACTGACCAGGAGGCGAGCCGATCGTGTTATAGGATGAGCCGATCAACCCGGAATGGTTCAAGCACAAAGATCTTCATCAACAACCGATTGCATATGATGTAGACCTTTGATGACCGTAATTCATTGTGGCTCCAAGGAATTACAATAGGATAGCCATAATCATTGCTTTTATCGATATTGCATGTTTTCTTGTGGGATATAAAATGTATATGATACGTACTATAATAATGTGGTGATTGGATATGTATATGTATTAAATACCAAACCCCTCAAATATAAATATTAAGTTTAAGATGCCTTCCAAAAGCAACACACATGAAAAGTTTGATCGACTAAGTGTGGGCACGCCCTAGCGTTGTGTACCGTCTATCTCGTGGAAGTGTGATGGTGAATATGTGGGTCTGCCCTAGCAGGGTGCATATTCATTGTGTTAGCGTTTGGTTGGACTTAACTAGGTGACCTTGATTGGATCAAGCACCTTGAGGCATGGAGATGTACATGACAAAGAGCTGTGCATGGCATCTATCAAGAGTTGTATAAGATGCAATTGGCAAAAGTTGCCTACCTGAAAGAATCTAGTTGTGGGTGACAGCCCTAGCTGGTCCACAACTTAGAGGAAGTCAGGATCTTGCTCACTAGAAGGTTGTACACTGCAATCTTTCGAATTGATACATGAGGGTTATCAATTTGATCAAAATAGTGGAAACGATAATTAATTAAAGAGCTAATTAATATCGTCAAATTTATCAAATCAAACAAAAAAAATATTTTGACAAAGTTGCAAAATTCTTTTGTAGAATCCAAATGACAAACACAAATACATTATCGCTGCGTTCAGTTCATAAACGGGATAAACTTCAAATCTGGTTTGGGACTTTTGAGAAGTGTTCTCAATAATGAGTATAAAATCTAAAGTCCTTGGAAGACCAGAGCCAGTTGAACCACTCCAAATGCGCCTAAGGCTTGGATGCTTACTTGAAGTATGCCAATGATGCCTAAGACATCAAGAACCTTATGTTGAGCTATATGAACTATGAGCTGCATAAATAGCTTGAAGCATGGACATTCTTGAGATGGTTATACATCTTAAGAATCATGTAAAGCATGAAAGGTATAATGTCTTCAAAGCGATGTTTGAGTACAACCAGACAGAGAGAGATTTAGTACAATCTCATATGCTCAATATGATTGAGCATATAGATTAACTGTGATTTCTTATTGGTCAAGAGTTGACCAAACATATGATTATGCAAATTGTTGTGTGAATCATATAGCCAGTTTATCAAATGTTGAGAAACTTGGCCAAACCACTGTCTGAAATGCTTGGCATGATGATGCCAGAGCATGAATGAAGAAAGGACAAATCTGTGATAATGATCGGCAGAGTAAAGTTCATTGACTAAAGCAAGGTCAAGAAGTGTTCTGAAGCCAAGCTAAGGTCCAAATCTTCATCACTCAAGATATGGAGAAGGGGTAAGTGTAAAAGGGAATATGTCCTTTTTCACTTATAAAGATAAAGAAAGAAAAGTGCCACCATTGTCACATGTTTGAAATTGGAAAGGGAACTGACCTCTTTATAGAGGATCTCAGGCAAAAGAAAGAGACAGAGATCTCTACTTCAAGACCTGAGAGGAAGTAAGCTAGAAACTATACGGAGCAAGAGTTGCTACCATTACAGTTACAATATGACATTCATGGGCATATAATAGAATTAGTGAATTGCTATTATACATCTGTCATCAATGAAATCGTCATACATCTTGTATGGACAAGAGTGTAATGGACTGATATTTCATTTCAAAGAAATTATCTTTGATGTCAATGCCTGTCTCATCAACTATACTTGATAGTTAAAGAAACAAATGTGTGTGACACATGTAATGAATGACATGATAACTCAAACTTAAATGCCTATAGCGATGTCATCTAGAGCACATAATTGAGAATTGCATTTCTAGAAATCCATATGATGGTTATCTAGACTCATTTTGGTTATTGAACCAATAGAGACATGCTAATCTCATTCATTATGCAATATGACAAAGGTTCTTCACTAGATGTAGTGGGAGAACGATTATTCTATTAAGGATTATACATACTGATGTATATAGACTTTTTAAAATAAATGCTAAAGGTAATCAATAGTACTTCAATATGTTTACTGATGACCTCAGTAGATGGTAGTTTGTATTTAATAAAATACAAACATGAATCTCTTGAAGTGTTCAAGGAGATCATAAATGAAGTACATAACAAACTTGGTATAAGTGTTAAATTTTGATATGATCAATATGAAAATACTTTGAACCAAGAGTTTGAGAACCTTCTGGAAGATCGTGATAATGTATCATGATGGACTCCACCTGAAACACAATGATAAGTGTATCATGAGAAGTGTATCAGAAAGAAGGAATCACACCTTGATAAGTTAGCGTGTGATTACTAGCTAAACTTCAAATTTCCTTTTGGACACATGCTTTACACTGGGAATAAAGAGAATCACAAAATGTTGTGGAATCTCAAAGTTCCTTAAGCAACACACAGAATTCATGGTTCTGGTAGAATGCGCCTAGAGCTTGAATGATATATGATATCTTATGGACAAGAAGGCGGTGAGTTGATAATATGATGAGTCAACAGTCTACCTAGAAGCTAATGAGAGCCAAAAACTGAGATATGGCTTGAAGCAATGAAATCCTAGATGGACTTCATGTACATCAACAAAGTATGACTTTGGTTGATCCACCTGAAGGGGTAAAACCCATAGGGTACTTTTGGGTCTCCCAGAAGAAGGCTGACATAGAGGGTAAGTTGGTTGAAATGAGCTTCTAACAAGTTCAAAGTGTTGAACATGCTGAAATCTTTTCAACAGTTACCATGGATAAATCCATCTGGATAATGCTTGCTATTGTAGCTTAATATGACTATAAGATTTGGCATATGGATATTAAAACTGCATTCCTTAAATGGAATATTGTGCAGGATGTGTATGTGACACAGCTTAAAGGTTTTATAAATCCAATAATGCAAATAAAATCTATAAAGCTGCATAGATCAATCTTTAGATTCAAGCAAGCACCTCAGAACTAGATCTTCAATTTGACAAGATAGTCAAAGAGTTTGATTTGAGTCAGAATAAGATGTAATATGTGATTACAAGAATTTAGTGGGAGCATATATATATATATATATATATATATATATATATATATATATATATATATATATATATATATATATATATATATTCCACATATTGATGGGGAGTATCATCCTTATACTACAAAATCTGACAACAAAGTGCATTCTAAAGGTTTTTAGAGAAGCATCCTATGTGATAGGAATCAAGATCTATAGAGATAGATCAAGAGGGCTTCTTGACCTAAGAAAAAGAACATAAATCGGCAAGATGTTGAAAGGGTTCAACATGGTGAGAGAAAACATGTCCATGGAGTTAGTCTCTCAGGAGTCGAGTGTCCCAATTATTATGAAGAATAAGGAACACATGGATAGATGTCATATGCATTCACAATTGGATCTATCACATATTAACTCATCTCGTTATCCTGTATGTATTGGACATGACAAGTAAATATTAACTAATAATCTTGTATGTATTGGACATGACAAGAATATACGAACTCATACTCTTGTATGTATTGGACATGACAAGAAGATATAAAATCATCATCTTGTCATACAAGATGATATAAATATCCAATTATCTCGTATGTATTGGACATGACGAATGGATATATGTCGAACTCCAGTAAGAGTTACAAGAATATCATGAAGGACATCTTTGTGTACTTGTGAAGTACTAAAAGGATTAGTTCTTTAGTTATGGTAATAAGGAAGAGTTGGGTGTAATATAAATATCTAATTATCTCGTATGTATTGGACATGACGAATGGATATATGTCGAACTCCAGTAAGAGTTACTAGAATATCATGACGGACATCTTTGTGTACTTGTGAAATACCAAAAGGATTAGTTCTTTAGTTATGGTAATAAGGAAGAGTTGGGTGTAAAGAGTTACACTGATGCAAGCTTCCAAAATGACAAATTTATGTTTGACCTTGGAATAAGAATTGTTAGTTGGAAATGTTGCAACATAAAACAATTGATTAATTCTACAATAAAAATCCGAGTACCTTAGTGTTACGAACACAGTAAAGGATAATGTATGCATCTACAAGTTCATATGGATGAACTTGTAGGAGGTTCCGACCATTGATGACTCAGTAGTAATACTGTAACAACAATGGAGCTAATGATTAGGCAAAAGAATCTCAGATAGCATACTACGGCACTTCCATCTCATACGAGTTGTCGTACAGTGAGGGGATGTGAAACATGCAATATACCGACTTGAAGCAATGTTGCTTACCCGCTATAAAAGAGCTTATGCAGCAGAATCATGATGGACATGTTAAGATCACTTGGAATATGATTCGTGGGTGATTGACTCTAAGTGCAAGTGGGAGTCTGTTGGTATGGTATGCCCAGAGAGTCAATCATATGATGATTGCAATCAGGCATTAGATACCTGATTTGATAATAATAAAGGTAATTTCGTCTATTATGTTTTTCTCAGTCATGAGATGATGACACATACATGATAGAAGTCTAAAGAATGATATAACTCGATGACATATGTCTTCAGGTTAAGGACCTGACCAATGAGACCATATGTATGGTAAGAGTACATACATTCTTGTTATGTCCCTAGTCGGATATTACTGTGGAAGTAAAATAGACAACAGTAATACATAACACTAGAGTGTGTGTTGACTGATGACAGTCTCATTAGTCATGATATGTGATATCAATTCAAGCACACAGATATATGTTAGAGAATAGTATATCGAACAGACCCACCGTGAGAGTAATACATAATTACCATAGAATGGTAGTCACAATCGTCTCTCATAGTGATGGTGGTGATTGTGGTTCTTAGACCTGAAATCACTGCACTCGTCACATGTCGTTGGGTACACTTTGAAATCATCAAACGCAGTCCTGAAACATGGGTTGTTATAACGATGATGATTGGGTGACTTTGACATATGGGGACGTGACTGTCAGTGATATGGGATTTGTCCCTCCTACAAGGAGTATGATATCCAGGGCCCTTTGATAAGCGAGACTGATAATTGTATGGCCACACTCATGTGATTCAATATATGATATGTGAACTCACATGCATCTCAGACAGTCTACTCTAGGTCAAGGAACATGGATTAAATGTTGAAGAGGATGACGTTCCATACCTCGAGTTCAATCCGGATGTCAGTGACAAAGGAACTATACGATCACTGTAACACTAATCACAGATTGTAGGTTGAAGTTGTTCTCCAACATTCTAAGTTACTTTGGTAGCAATGATGAGTTACTAGATTCCGCTCATTGCTTGTGATGTCATAAGTTGTTATGAACATTCACTGTCAACGTAAAGTGGAACCTGCAGGGTCACACACATAGGATACCCCTGGAAGAGGAGATTGGCCATGAATGATGTTTAGATTCAGACTAAAGGTGTTTAGGTACTCAATTAAACATACAATTGATTAACTGGACACAGTAATATCAAGTTCAAGTGTTGAACTAGCTGATTAGAGTGTCTGGTCGATTGGAGACTGCATTGGCAATGTCAGGACTGTCAACCGACCGATTCCCCACTGTGACCCGATCGGCTGGTGTGAGCCAACCGACCGGTTCACTTGGTGAACCGGGCGGCTCACAGTCCTGCCAACCGAGAAAATTGGGATTTGTCCAGTTGGAGGAAAACTTTCACGTTTCACTTGTTCAATTCGATTGGAATAAGGATTAATCTTTGAATTAATTGGAAACGATTAAGAAAAGTCAATTGCATGCAAGTCTGGGAAGTGAAACGACCGGTTCACTTAGTGAACCGACCGGTTCACACTCCCAACCGACCGGTTCACTGGTGAACCGATCGGCTCACCTTGCTAAACGACCGGTTCATTTATGAAACGACTGGTTCATTTATGAAACGAACGGTTTGTCTGCCGCAATACAAAATATTCATAAAATTTCCAGATCCTTCTACTCCGAAACAGACTGAGAACCTTAACCCTGCCCTCTACTATAAATAGAGGGGTACTGGGCCTTCTCAGAGCATACAACTCAGAAAAGCAGTTGCTCTGCAAAGCCCAGGATTTGAGGCCTCAGATAAAATGATCTTATAAGGAATGATTGGACTACCCATATCACCAAGGTGCACCTCCTTTCCCGGGAGCCCATCTCTAAAGAACTTCACAGTTAAGCGTGCTCAGTTTGGAGTAGTACTAGGATGGGTGACCAGTCGGGAAGTTGATCATGGCTTGCGCGTGAGTGGACAAAAGCGCGCAGTTAAGGCTAGTGGTGGTCTGTAGGCCAGTCGTCATTCCTGAAACTCTACTAGAGTCTTGGGCAGTGGGCCCAGGCGTTACAAATGGTATCAGAGCCATAACCCCTCCAGTAGGTGGGGCCCACATGGGCATGTGACATGTCAGTCTTGAGCCGTGCGGTCCAGACATGTAGGAAAGGGTTGTCCATGGTTGACGTAGCCACCCTTGCACTGGTATTCCGTGATCGGGAGCTGGGTGTCCATGGGCCATTGTGGGTCTACACTGAAATGGGGTTAGATTATGAGGCCATATAGTTGAGCCTTGACGAGGACGTCAAGAGTCTAAGTGGGGGAGATTGTAAAATCCCAGGATTTGTGGCCTCGGATAAAATGATCTTATAAGGAATGATTGGACTACCCATATCACCAAGGTACACCTCCTTTTCCGGGAGCTCATCTCTAAGAACTCCATAGTTAAGCGTGCTCAGTTTGGAGTAGTACTAGGATGGGTAACCAGTCAGAAAGTTGATCCTGGCTTGCGTGTGAGTGGACAAAAGCGCGCAGTTAAGGTTAGTGGTGGTCTGTGGAGCCAGTCGTCATTCCTGAAACTCTACTAGAGTCTTGGGCAGTGGGCCCATGCGTTACAGTTATTGTCCTCTCTGATTCTGGTAACCGAGAAGGCCCGAGCAGGTGTTATCCGACTAGGGAGGCACAACGAGGGAAAGACAACTGTAGAAAAGCAGTCTGAGTTGAGGGTCGTCTCCTTTCTGTCAGTTCTTCTAAAACGGCAGGAGTTCCAGATGGTCCGTGTGGACTATCTGCAGAGGCGGGAGATGTATGCCGCTCAGGAGGACACGTCAGCCGCAATTCGTGGTGGAGGCCAAGGTCCATGACGAAGACTAGGAGTTGCACAGACATCGTCCAAGACATGGCGCTGAAGACCGCACATGGCTGCGAGGTATTGTCGCTGAGCAAGCCCCAGGACCAGGTATATCTCGCTAAAATCATCATTCCCATTACATAATCGTTGATGCGATCTCCTGTTATGGGTTAATGGCTAGCAAAATGTTTATTTCCGCTGCCTACTCTGAGGCCATAAAACTCAACAGAAGGGAAAGTCGAACTCCAAGCCTATTATAAATCATCAATAAAGCCTGAAAGTTGAAATATCAAAATACTGATTATCAAGATCCAGTGTCATATTAATTAAACAGACAGATTTAAATCCTAAGAAACCTTTTAATAGGAGGTTAGGCAATAAATTTCACTGAATACAATTAGCTCACATCAAACGGACGATCTCCAAGAACGACCTTCATGCCATTTTCCTTTGCCTCCTCGAACGCCACAGTCAATGTATTATGTTGGACTTGAATTGCTTTACTCCCCTGATGTAGAGAGCATTAAAGTTGTCACTGAAATCCAATAGGGAATAAAAGAGAGTACACTAAATGGGCAAGAGATTTCCACATTCTAGGTCAATATCAGAAATTTTCAATTCCAAATAACAATAATGGAAGTACCTGCAGCTTATTCAAAGCCAAAAATGTGCGGCGGCGCTCACATAATTCCAAGAATACAACCTGAAGTTCAAACCTGCAGCATTATTCAATGATGTACTCATGTAGTACAATATGAATATACAGGAAAAAATTATAACAAATTAATACAGGAATTACGTTTTTGTGTTTAGAGCGATTACTAGTTAAGGCTTTTTCATTTATCCCCTGTGATGAAGTACCATACTCGGGCATCTCTTGATTTTTAGGTTGTCTCAATCAACCAGTTAAATTCAAGGAGTTATTTGCTTTCTAGAAATTGAAATTTTGCTTCAAGAGAAAAATCTAACACCGATGCCCAATTGAAGACTGAATACAAGCTGTGTTTTGCAACTGACTCCAGTAATCATTTTCCATTGATCACCAGGCAACAAGTCCATCCCATCTGTCATCCACACGTCTGTGGTTACGTTCCCAGCGTATAGCTAGTTCATGAGGAGAAAATTGCGGTGGTTCATCTGTGTGTCTCGCATTCTACAGGTGATATTCAGATATATTGTGGAGGTATTACTGCTTTAACGATGTGAGCGGAAGCCTGTATTCCTAACCTTCCTAAAGCCAGATAGAGCTTGAAACGAGTTGGAAAGCATTGCAGAAGCAACTACTAAAATGAACGGATAAGAGGTTATGTTATCCCTATGTTTCCAAAATTGACGTTCATAAGTAGAAAAAAAATCTGGCAGTAGAGTACCTCCGGTTTGAAGAAACTGATGGCCTTCTTAACATCTCGGGCAGCCATCTGCAATATCGAAGCAAAAGAAAAACATTGAAGGATATTACAGAAATGGGTGAACCAGCATTCGCATAGATCAGCTCATTAAATAAAAGCACTACCCCATCACTCCCAACCCCGATCAGGTACACATCGCAGCGTCTGGAATCACCATCCGATGTCTCGCACACTATATGTTCGACGTTTGGTCGCTCACTCTCCGTCAAAGCTGCGCACCCATTAGCTCGTTCAGGCGCCGCCTTTGTGGAAGCAAGGGGCTCGATGACATGGTAGGGTGTGTCCGGGTCTAGGACCGTGTAGCATTTGAACGATTCGAACAGGTCATCTTGGCCGCCGGTGGCTGGGGATGAAAACAGGCGAGCGGGTGATTTCCGGGGGATGGAACAGGGAGATGACATTTTGGGAACGCAGTCAGGTGTGGGCTTGACGAGGCGGAGGATGAGGGTAGTGGAGCTCCTGTGAGTGAGCAGCAACCGCCGCGCCACGCTGATCATTGGGTTTACCGCGGCAGTGGCGGCGGCAACATGGACGGCAGCAGGCGGGAAGGACTAATGACAGAAGAGCTGAGCGCCAGTGGCCGAATGTCTGCTGTTAAATTTTCCTACCACACTAAAGCCCGATGGGCAGCCCAGCCCATTAAACGCCCCTATTTGCCCTGAATAATGGGCTGACTTATTGTTTTTTTAAACGCAATACTACTTTCTATACAATGTTTTTAGATCCGGACTGGCCAATTAGATCGGTAACTATTGGTTGATGAGTCTGAGGCTGCCGTTTGACACAGGACTGGGATTCAAGAATTTGGACTGTGTTAGTCAGGGTTAATCTGATGATCTGGGTTGGAGTAGTCAGTATGCAGTCTGATTTTGTTTGGCAACCCAGTCTGATTCTAGTCAGCTGCTCAGATTTGAGTCTAGTTTCAGTCTGATTCTGTTTGGCTGTCATTCAAGATTCAGTCTAATTCTATTTGGCAAATAGGATTTGAACTGTTTATTTTTTGCGAACGTATTTCAATACAAATATATTTACATTATAAAAATTGATTATATGATATTGGTTACACAACAGAAATTAACTTCAATATTATAAAATTTAGGCTTACTTAAGTTGTGGTTAGTTTGTTTTTGTAATACAAACGCAAAATATTGTAACCACTTTGTGAATACTACAAAGGATGAATGAAAATGACAGTTACGAACATGCAGCGGTGTTGTTGTCCAAAACAGTAACCAAACAAGGGGGTTGGTGTACCCCTAAACATATGTATAATTAAAATAACTAGGAAGAGAGAGACACAACTAGTCTAGATACACAACTTAAACAACAGCAACATGGTCCGGAATCAGCACTTGTGAGGGCCTTTTCATTGTGGTGGTCTTCTCCTGAAGTTTTAACAATAAAAAAATAGTGATGAAGATTGATTACTTTAAGACAAAAAGTGGAACCACAAAATAAGATAGGAAAATAAATTTGTTGCTAGGACCTACCTTGATTTTTTGTTAATGTTGTTGTTTCATGGAGCTCGTCGTTGTCTTTAGACAGGTCTGAACTGATGGTGATAGGGAAATCGATGGTGCCAAAAGGAATAAAAGGGACTTTGTAGCAATTGCAATATACCTTGTCGGGTGTGTTCTCATCATCGGATTCGTCCAAATGTTCCCTATCCTCTGTCGAGTACTCAAACCGTTTGAGATGATCGGGCGTCTGGTTGTTGATGTTGGTTATCCAAACCTTGATGGTATTATGGTCAACCGGATGGAGAAAAAGCTTATCGCTACAGCCCAATAGTATCTTCCTAACCCACTCACACCAACTGGATGTGGATATAAAATTTCCGACAACATCATACTTGACCTCGATAACATATGATGAATTTTTAAAATTTAGATACACTTCACCAGCCTTGTAGTGTCTTCTATTTAGATAATGTCAATGTTTAGGTATAGTGAGTTGTGCTAAGGAACAATCGTCTAGGATGATGTCCAATTGTTCTTCATCAGGGAATAGTAACATTGGGATAGAGGCCCAGACCATGGTGACTGTTGAAGATCTAGGGTGTTGTGGTTGGAGAGAGTCTCAACCATTTAGATGTTATGCCTACAACAATATAAAATAATATTGAGAAAAAATAATATAAATATAAGTACTAATAACAGACAACAACATGGGTTATTACAACAACATGTCCGACATTTAAATAAAATTTAGATGTTATACCTACAATAATATAAAATAATATTGAGAAAAAGTAATATAAATGTAAGTGCTAACAATAGACAACAACATCAACATGGGTTATTTCATATTTATGATGGAGAAATAATTATTTCATACAAATACATAACATATTATCTACGTAGTTAACTGCAAGCGAAGCAAACATAATCAAATACAAACTGACATTCATTGCACAACGTTATTCAATTTCTACCAACATCCTTAGGTACTCTACATGTATCTTCTGTCTGTATTGTGCAAGTATGAGATGTGTCTTGTTCGTGAATTGGATCTTATTGTAGTCTTGGTAGATAAGTTTGCGGGCTAGTCCAGAAAGTCTTTGGAACTGCATCCATAATTTTTAAAAATTTTCATCTCACCTTAAGCACACCCATACTAATATCAATTCTACCAGTTATCTCATGGAACTCGTCTATAGCATCATACCAACCCTTTCGTGCAGAAGGGCCACATAGTTTGTACAAGTAATATTGTCGATCTAACACTATTCCTAGGGCTGCATCACATTCTGCATCCCATACAAATTGATTCATTGTATCTGTTAAACTAAAAAATACATGTGTAGTTGGTAAAGAAACATTCATGATGGAGATAATCTAGAATGAGAAATTAATAACTAAATGGTATTTAAAATTAAGTACCGTGTGAATAATCTTAGTACATGTCCAACATTCAAGATGGTAGCAGGAAACATACCTTCCAATTATACATCAGTTCGTACTAAGTGTAATATGTAGCGAAATAAACATGCAGTGCATTGATAAAAGACAAATTCATATAGACTATTGTAGCAAGGGTATTAGATAACCATACGGTGAGTGGTCATGATTCAGGAGTTGTTGCGTTGGCCTAAAGAAGGCAATGAAACAGCCGGTAGATAGAAGATTGTATTTTTGTCAACAAGGAAATGAAGTCCGATTTGGCATGATATGATTTGTTCGGTTCATTTTGGTCAAGAAATGAAAAACCTACACTGATTACTAAATTCACCTGGAATAGTCACAGGATGCAGTCTAATTTAATTTGGCAACTGTAACAGTAGCCAAACAAAATCATACTGCATCATGTGCCTATTCTAGCTAAATTTTGCAACCAGTAAAGGTGTTTCATTGAATGACCATTGTGAACCGTACAACTCCTACCATGCTAGTTGGACTCTGCTTCTTTGTTGACAAAAATGTAGTCTCTTTCTACCAGATGTATCAATTGCATTCTTTTGGCCCACACAACATCTCGTGGTGTGTGACTACATCTGCACACCCAACTGTTCCCATATATGGTGACTTTAAAAACAAAACCCGCCCACTACTCGGAAGAAGAAGAGTTTTGTTCGTCTGCTCTATTTTGTATCAGACAAATTTGGTCATCTGACGTAGACCCCTCGCTATAGATACACAACAAAGCCTTGTCGTATTCTTCAAACTCAGTGTGTGTTGCTGCCCATTCTACTTTTTTTTATTCCTTGGCCTCGTCCATTGGCCAGTTGAAAATCAGTGGCAGGTGTTGATTTTTACCAGGTAACGGTGAAGAAGAAGAATTGACTGAGTTGTCATTGACACAGCATAAATACTTTGACCAGTCTAGGGGTATCCCATCTGCATCGCATTCCATTTTTTACCAATCTACTACGGCTTTCGTTGACTTATCCTTACGCTTTGTGTAGCACACAGTCTTTTTATTGAATTTGTTGTTGTGCCACGTCTATAGGTTGTTTCCAAACAAATGGTCAAAAATACATAGCTAAGTATGTATTACATTTTATTACTACGTTCAAATATAGGTGCATGGAATGAGTATGCACGAATATGCATTCATTAAAATATATTCATACATGCAAAGTATTGAACATAATGACAAATCTTGTCAATTTGAAAAGAATAGGTACGTTTTTAATTGCATATAAAACAAAGAAATGAACGTCCCTAAGGTGGTCAATAATTTTTGCAACTTCATTCGTTGCCTTCACCACCTAATCCAGCAATTGCGTCGTTGTTGTTTTCAACATTGTTTAGGTTTTCAGCAACTCCTGGGGGATCACATATTACGCTAAGGGGTGAGGAGGCAATAAATGTGCCAAAAGGAAACAATTTTGCTTGGTCTTTCTTTAGGTTCTTCCAAATAGTTGTCAACTAGTTCAAAGTTATGAAATGCATCCTTGTTATGTTTCGAATGTCAATATATGTCTCCATCTAAGCCTCTTAAGTATAAAATCCACAGACACATCTCCCCATGTCATACTGACTTTTCACGACATCAAGTAGGATTTGATCATGCTCTGGACGCTATAAAGCAAACACGTTCGTTGGATGCCCAACCATATTACAAATTTTGTAAGTAATATATTTCAGAAGTAAGGGTGTATATCACAATTATGCAGATAAAACCATAATAAATATTGAATATCTTGTACGACACTTCAGTACCATATTATGTAAACACACATACATAAAGAATGAGGTCCTCATACCAAATAAAACATGGATAAAATTATTTTACAGGTATAGGAGGTAAGTTATGACATTTTATAGGTATAGGAGGTATAGGAGGTAAGCCATGACGTCTATAATTAAAGTGATTACTCACATAAGAAATAAATAGAGAGATTGTAGATATGAAATCACCATGATAAAATATACAAGTCATATATATAAACATAACTATTTGTTACTTAATACAATGAATAACATGATATTGATATGTTTGTAATCATGAAAAAATTACACAACACCAAATTTCAAAATTGAACATAATGATAAAATATACAAGTCGTATAGGTGCATGAAATGAGTATGCACAAATATGCATTAATTAAAATATATTCAGACGTGCAAAATATTGAACATAATGACAAATTTTGCCAATTTGAAAAGAATAGGTAATTGACTTTGTCATATTGTTTACACGTACCATATTAAGTTGCGGTAGATAAGCTAATCATGGGTTATTACAACAACAAGTTTGACATTTGAATAAAATTTTGCAAGATTGGTCGTTCCAATATAAATGAAATGTAGATGTCATGGAGCCATTGGAGGTGACGGTGTACCCAATAGAAAATTATAACTATCCTCTAACTTGTTAACCTTAGTGTAAAGTGTATCGTATTGGTACTGGTATGATTTGCAAACCTCTTTGGCATCATGATGGATTTCAACAAAATCTTTCATGTTCATTGCTTGACCCCAGACAGACTTGCACTCATCAGTCAATAACTTAATCTCAGCCTTCAAAGAATGAGTTGTTGGTGGGAGATCAACCGCCCACTGAAAGTATTTGCAACGGTCTTTTCCCTATATTGTAATATGAATTATGGATTAGTGTTAGCGAGCATATATCCATGTGATAGTCGATAACAACTTGTCTTTAGGGCCTTTACGTGTCGAACCTATTTGCTAGAGCAAATGTAATACATTTCTCCTGGTCTTTCTCTAAGAATGCGAAGTCATACAGCCCAGCATCTTCTGTATTAATCTACAATGCAGCCAGAAGACCACAAAAACACCTCCTACCTTCAGATTCATCTGTTGACATCTAAATACATGTAATAGTATAATTGAAAGTAAGCCAACCTTGTAGGGATTTAGTTAAATAAATTATATATACATCTTCAAGTTTAAACATAAAACATAATTCATAATCGGGAAGGCATTGGATTTTATATTATAACGTATTGTAACCTTCATCATCTATTGCTGAATCACTATCAGTCAGCATGTGAAGTTTTTCGCGAAGATAGTCACGTCTTCTACTAAGTGTCGTAATTTTAGTAACCAACCTATGTGTATCTGCTCTTGTGGAATATATAAAATCGCAACACAAAGACCAATGCTTTCGGTCATTTCGTGCATATGCTAGTTGTGTTACCATAGCATCCCTAATTGCAGTTAGGATTGTCACGATATGTTGGACTCATTGTCCGGGTAACATCATACGACACCTATTTTCAACAAGACCCCTGTCGCACGTAAAATACGGTATGTGTGGATTGTTATCTTTGAAACGACCATTTGTCTCATCTGTTCCATCCATATACACTCACACGGTGCAACGGAAACCACATGGGCAGAAAGGCATCCTAATATCCATTCGAAGCAAACCTATTGATAACAAAAATAACTACACACTCAGAAGTAGGCGGTATACCAAGCATCTAACTTACGCATCAAATACGAAAAAGGAATAAGTCAAACATGTTGTAGAACATGTTTTAATATCTCAAAAGTTACAAAAAATATGAAATTCAATGATTTTCCCACATAGAATTGGCAAGTCTTTTGCACAAACATCTCCCTCCCTAGCATCATCCTGGCTTGTTTGTTGGAGAGAAATCAAATCATTCAAGATGTCATGGGTTGTATGAGAGTCTACCAAATTTTTGTCCATCAAAAGATCACCATCATTTTGGCGTAGGATAAAATTGTGGATGATACAACAAGCCATTACTATGTGAGACTGTGAATGGACAGGAAAAGTCGCTCCTTTTTTAAAGTAGGCGAATCTCTTCTTCAACACACCAAAGGCTTGTTCAACAGTGTTACGGAGTTGAGCATGTTGGTGGTTGAACATCTCCTTCTTGCTAGTGTATGAGTTTCTGTTACCCCGATACTCAACTATATGGTAAGCTATGTTTCGATATGATGTAAGAAATTATCGGGTGTTAGCGTACCTTGCATCAACAAGATAATACTTTCCAGTGGGTACTTTGAAACTGCCTATGGTTGTAGCTGCGTGTAGTACTCGTTGGTCAGCTGCAGAGCCCTCCCAACTAGTCATGATATATGTAAACTCCATTGAGAAGTCTACTATATCCATGACATTCATAGAAACATTCCCTTTTCTAATTTTATAACAGTTCTGCTTATCATGCTTCACCAAACCGGGAATGTGTGTCCCGTCAATTGTCCCAATGGCATCCTAAGACAAGTACATACAAAATTCAGTGACGAATAAAGTGTTTATACTAGTAACAAATTGGTGGTCGACAAATTGATGGTCATACCTTGAAGTAAGGGTAAAATCTTGTACTCTCCAGTATGCGTTGGTGTGGAGTTGTGGATGTAGTTAGCATCACAACATATTCATTGCACAAAGCACACACTACATACAATACCTCATTAAACTTCCTACTTATGGTCTCATCAGAGTGAATATAGTCTTCATCTAGAACACAGTTGGTATGGCCATGTCCAACCATTTGAAGGAAGTAGCATATGGCCTCCACTAATGACACACCTCTGGTACTTTTCAACAAACCACACTCCTCAAGTTTGTCCACAAAGGCTAAAACTGTGCCAGGTAGCATGCGGTACCAGTCATACGCCCTCTTTTCATGGCCAATTATTATTTTTAAAACCTTTTGATGGCCAGTCCTAATACTAAGCGATCTCGGTATTGGTTGTCGTGTGGCTCTGTTGTTTGAATTGTCCATGATATTGTGTGATATTTGGTTTGCTATTGCATTAGCAATGGCATTATCTAGACCGGGCATAAGATGACAAAGTTGTACAATGTCATTAGTTGTTTCTGGATGTTCAATACCGACCATGATGTCTATAATTAAAGTGATTACCCGCATAAGAAATAAATAAAGAGATTGCAAATATGAAATCACCATGATAAAATATACAAGTTGTATGTATAAACATAACTATTTGTTACTATGATAAATAACATGATACTGATATATTTGTAATCATGAAAAACATTACACAACAACAAATTTTGAAATTATTCTCAAAGCAAGAAAATAGTTCAACATCGAATTTAAAAATTGTTCTTAAATTAAAGCCACAATACTGATATTGTTCTTAAATTAGACAAACTCACAAGAATGACTTAGGGGAAGGGCCTGTATTATTACCACTTGTGCTACTAAACGGAAAAGGTGGCGATTGTGAATATGGTGGCGTGAAGGGTGTTTGTGATCCAAAAGCTTTGTTCTTCATTTTCCAAAGGTCTTGCAACCATATGGTAATTTTGCGTGGGGTATCTCGAAGGCTTAAGGTAAATGTTACGGTTTGATGACTCCTTTATGGCATGCACAAGAGTGGTAAAAATAGGGATAAGGGGCGTCAGGGTACATTGCATGAAATTGGTACAAAATGGTTTGATACTCATCTTTATCATTATATCTACCAGCAATACCGGTGCCCATCTCATGTACCTTGGCAAACACCTTTGTGAATTTGGAAATGACATCATTAGTAAGGCCACAATTGTCTTGTGTCGTTGAGGCTCGCTTCTTGTGTTTGTGTGTGGGAGGAGTCCTTGCACCAACACCTTGGTTGCCTATTTTGTCGTTGTTGTCCTCACTTTGCATCCCAAAATAACTCAAATCTTCAGTAAGACTGGTTGGTTATGGAATGACAACTGGATCAGATGCATCTAAGTTGACAGCAACATCATCTTCAGATGAAACATGTAACATCCCTGACCTGGGTTATGCTTTAACCCTAGGTGTTTTGTTTAAGAAAGATAATTATATGCTTGATATTATCTTTTTAAAAGTAATTAAGGCTCAAGAGGAACTTATATTTCAATTTTAGTCCATTTCGAACTATGTTGAAAGTAATGTTTTACTTGTTTTGGACTAAAGTGCAAATTACCCAAGTTGAGGGATTAAAGTGCAAATTGTGCATGATAATATGTTCCTCATGTGTTTAAGCATCATGATAATGAAGATGATGCATAGGTATGGCTACCCCAAGCATGAGTACCAAGAAAGAGCCGATAAAGCTATGTTTCTGCATTAAAAACCTAGTTTTGGGGTAATGTGCAATTTACCCAAAACCGAGGGTTCAATATGCAATTTACCACTTCAAAATAGTCTCTAATATTTCTTGGCATAATATATAGAAAAAAATGAGAGGGTCATCTCATTTGTATCACTTTAAAGGAGAGAGAATCTTGATATTAAAATAATCAAGATTTAAGCATAATTGAAACCTTAATTCAATGTAATGCAAAAATAAATAAAATAATTGAAGGGCCTTCAACCAAAAACGAGATGGTTGAATTTTCTCAAGTATGAACGTCCTTGTGCCTTGTAAAGTCAAAGGAAATATCTACGTGAGTGGAGAACCCACTCACATTAAGAAAATGAAAAGAAATATCCACTAACTTATGGATAATAATATTATAAGAGTTAAGGTTGCTTAATTTCTTTTCCCTTAATTCATGGATAATGGAAGGAAATTCGGATGTGAGTAAGATATCTTTGCATGCAAGGAACCAAGGGGGGAGAGGTGGCACCAATTTTGGAATTAAAAGATTTTTATAAGGCATTTTCTCTCTCATTGATTTTCTTATAAAAACACCTTTACAACTCAAACCAAAGGCTTTTTCGAATCCACTTCTTCTCTTTGCTTGCAAAAATGACCAAGGGAGCTAGGAGCATCAGGAGGACTACCCACAACCTGTTGGTAAGCTTCTTGACCTTCGTTCACCTTGATTTCATGGTGGAAATCACAAATCAATGCATGATTTCTTCTTATCTCAATCTCATCTTCAATTCTAACCATTCCTTAATTTTCACTCAAAAGCTTGAGGAACGAACCTTGTGGTGTGAAAAAGCTTCTTCCACCATTGTTGACATGAATCTCCAAGATTTGAAGCTCAATTGGAGGAGGGTTATATAACTTGAACCCTTATTCATTGTTATTGAATTCAATTTCTCAATCAATTATGTTCAATTGCTCTTCTTGCCATTCCTTTGATTAGTTGATGCAACTACCATGATAATGGCAGTAGTTTTCGATGGACTAAGGCTTTGTGATGATGACATCATCTTAGGCACACATTCCAACAAGTTTCTATTGTAAACGGTTTTAAGACTTTGGTCCAAACAGTTTCCCCAAACCATTTGGAGACCAAACGGTTTGCAAACCGTTTGGAGGTTTGGATCCCAAACTGTTTGGATGGGTTGACCATTTGGATGGGTTGACTGTTTTAGGTCAGGACCCTAGTACATGTTGGATGATGATCTAATGGATCCAATTGATTGATTCAATATATGGACAATTTTCCAATTAGAAACCCTAATCGACTTGTTGAAAGAAAACTCAATTGATCCATTCGATTTCAAGACTAATGGGACCAAGCGGTCTTGAGACCATTTGAGTCCAAACGATCTTGAAACCATTTGGGATCAAATGGTCTCAAGACCGTTTGGAGGATTAATGGTTGAACCTTGATTGATGGATAGAGATATAACGGTATTGATTGATGAATCCTTCAATCACCTAATTGATGGCCAATTCAATGGTGCAAATCATATTCAATTTGATTAATGAATGTCCTAAGTGACCCATTCAGTTTTGAGGCTGGTTTGGCCCAAACGGTCTTGAGACCATTTGAGTCCAAATGGTCTTGAAATTGTTTGAGGTCAAACGGTCTCAGGACATTTGGAACCCAAACGGTTTCAAAATAGTTTGGAGTGAAAAAGGCCAAAACCGATTGGATGATTCAATGTGATCAAATTGATTGGAAACTTAAAGTAATGGTTGATCCATTGATCCAATGGTTGATCATGATGATTATCAATGATAGAAACAAAGGTTGAAACTCCAAAGTACCTAGATGATCACTATCCTTAGAATGGTTAACTCCAAAAGCTTATAGAAGCAATAACTTAATACACTATGTCAATCATAAGTGTATGTACTTGAAATGATGGGTTGACCTAATTAAAATCAAGTTTTGTGTAACTAACATACTAGGGAGGATGAGAGAGAATTATTCATACATGAGTATTAATCATGTAGTGATTAGGGTATGATCCATAGTGAAGAGATCATAAAACCCTAATCGTATAGGTTAACGAACCCTAACCCTAATTCAGAGCAATTCTGAGTGAAACCCTAATCTAGGGTAATAGTGAAACCCTAATTGAGGGTGATGACATGAGTAATCCTAAGTTAGGGTTATAAACTATAAAACCCTAAGTTAGATAAATAGTAAACCCTAATTATGGGTAATTGAATATGAAACCCTAATTGGGATGAATAGTAAACCCTAATTGTGGGATATTGAATGTAACTCCTAATCTAGGGTGATTTTATGTGGAACCCTAAATTAGGATGATGTTATGTAAACATTGGTATGTTAATGTGATGCGGAACTTAAATCCAGGGTGATGCTATGTAATGCTATATGAAACCCTAATCTTGGGCAATATGGTGATAAACCATAACCCTAATCTAGGTAATGGAATGAGTATCCCCAATTGAAATGAAATGGGAAACCCTAACCCTAGTGAGGGAATAGCGGTGTTACCCTTGAACAATGATGCTATATTTGTTTTGCATGGTGCTGATATGAAATTAAAGTAACTGTTATCATCGGTACTAACCATACAAGTATCATGAGATGATGAACATATCCAGGTATGAGCTATGATGTTTTATTTGTTAAATTGTTATTGGGCCTTATGTGCCATAATATGCCTTGTTTCCTAGTACGAGGTAATAAGAGAATTAATGGGCCTTAAGTGCCATATGAGATGCTTGTGTAACAAGTATCATGTTTACCTTGGTCAGATGACCTGAAGGTTATAGTTACCTAAAAAACTGGTAACAATGCTTAGTGATGAGTTAAGGGTTTGAATACCCAGAACCATATGATTATGACATTGAGTTTGTGAAGGGATGAGTATTCCCAATAATTGAAATGAGGGACTGAGATCCCAATGTCTTATAAAGACTAAGAAGTAACTGATGAAAATAGTACATGTTTCTTTGTAGTAATTGTCCTAATAAGTTATGTTTGAAAACTTGACTGATGCTAAAAGAATATGATTATGTACTTAATTAATCAAGTGAAATCTTTTCATATAGAGCCATGACCATAGAACCATCATCGTCAGAAGTTGGTGATGGTGAAACAGGTTTTTCCTTCGGGAATTCCTAAGGAACACATATTTTTGAATATGTGGGGGTAATGGGCACTAATACCTTACGCCCTGATGAAGGGATTGATTTGAGATAAGCAATAAATCTCCTAATCCTTCATTAATTGTATCAGGATGGATGTATCATGAATCTCTCGATGATGATGAATGTAGGGTTGATATGAGATAA
This sequence comes from Alisma plantago-aquatica, assembly GCA_963693085.1. NCBI lineage: Eukaryota > Viridiplantae > Streptophyta > Magnoliopsida > Alismatales > Alismataceae > Alisma > Alisma plantago-aquatica. The sequence goes on from OY856411.1 coordinate 631,582,071, forward strand.
AATCTCTCGATTGCCGATGAGAGTGCAGTTGCCACTATAACTCTGTAGCGAAGTTGCCAGTATACCCTGGAACGCTATGTTGAGCAGTTGACATAGTCCTGCTTGTAGTCTCGCACTGACCGAGATGTGAGAGGTCATGGAATCCGGTTCTTCCTTTGACTTTATATGGTATCGATTTTGACTTCGCAGTGGTCAGTTGGAGGATGAACGGTATACCTCATCTCCTCGGGGCATAAATATGTTTATAAAGTGTAATCAGCCATGTAGCATAATTGCTAAGGTCAAAATGCGAGAATCACTGGTTGATGTACATTGCTTAGTATATCCTAGAAGAATAAATGATATACATGTTTCTTCAATATCTTGTTGAATAGTGACATGCTGCTTTATCAAGTCATAACTGAATTGATTTGAATAAGCATATTGCTCTAATCAGTTTAGATATTTATTTGTCTACTGCTGGATATATATATGATTCTTCTGCTCAGTTTATTTTTATTAAACTGCAATAATAATGTTTTCGGCGGAGAGTTATATCTCTCACTGGGGAAATTTACAAATTGTCTCACCCCCGTGGGATCCAACATTTTTAGGTGGACGCGGACGAAGTAGAGGCAGAAATCTCATAGCTAGGGAAGAGCAACAGCAACAGCAATAGGGATCGCAGTAATTCTACAAGTGGAAATACTGGTGGTCAAGTTTTGGAATAGATAGTCCTATGTGTCGTCTCTGTACTCTCAGGTCTTAGGAGTTTGTGCTTTTAACAAATCGATCTGAGATTTTGGCTTTAAGCCTCGAGGTTTTGATACTGCTTGTGTACAGCTAAGATAGAGCAGTTGATGCTTGTATTCCTCGATAAGCGATGATACATTATATGTATATATGAAAAAGGATGTAAATGTCATACTTTGGTTCTTGTTTAAAGAGTTTTCCTGAGAATGGATCTCTTTGTAAATGGTTTTAATTTTTAGTGATTTTCAATAATTCTGATGCTAATGATACGCTTTCGTAATAGTTAATCATGTTTTTATAAGTTGGACGCCACAAATTAGTGGCATCAGAGCTCTAGGTTCGCTGATTCTACAGAGACATAGGATTAAGGTTGTCGAGTCTATTCTAATGTCTTCCAGTTTATCTGATAAGTGTCTTCTGCTCATATAGGAGAAGAAGAACTTAGAGATGCCTGGATCACATGATGAACATGCTGCTGAGAGCAGCGTTGCTGCACCAGGAGGAGTGCAAGAGACCAGAATAGGGAGGAGCCTGTACCTAAACAACCCCAGTTCAATCAAGTTGATATGGGGAACCCAACCTTCCAAGCCATGTTTGGGCAGTTTATGGCAGTTATGACTCATATGACAGATAGGATGCCACTACCTGCACCAAGGGCACCAACCCATGATGAAAGACAGGGAGCTGGCAAGTCTTTTGAACGACTTCGCCGGGTGGGAGACACAGAGTATGCTGGTACAGCTGACCAAGCAGATGTTGATTTGTGGTTGACTGAGTTGGAGAAATCCTTCAAAATCCTTATGATTCTTGAAGATGAGAAGGTAAGACATGCAGTGTATCTATTGAAGGGGAGTGCTGGTCATTGGTGGACCATTGAGGAAGACAAAAGACCTGGTGTTGAAGTCGGATGGGATGTGTTCCGATGTGAATTTGTTGCTAGATACTTTCCCAAGACATATCTAGATGAGAAGATCTCGAAATTCGAGAGATTGAGGCAAGGACAGATGAACATTAGCGAGTATGAAGCTAGGTTCATAGAGCTTTTGTGGTTCTGTCCGCATATGGTATCTACAGATGAGGAGAGGATTTGGCATTTCGAAAAAGGATTGAATGATGATTTAACCACTCCTGTGTCTGCTCTAGAGAATATGGAGAGGTTCACCACCTTTGTGGAGTCCGTGAGACAGATAGAGAGGTCTGTGATTGAGAAGCGTCAAACCAAGAGTAAAAAGGTATATACTCAATTCCAAGGACAGAGTTCTGGAAGCTTTAAGAAACTGAGGTTTTCTGTACCTACACCACCACCAAGGTTCAATACCCAGACACAGTGGACGTCAAGCAAGGGTAGAGGTCATAGCTTACCACCAAAGGGAGCTCTTAGCTCAGCATCAATGTCAGTAACAGGACCACCCAGGCCACAATGGGGAAATATAACATGTTATAGATGCAGGAAAGAGGGACATGTTGTGAAGGATTGTCCTGAGAAAGTCAGGAATATGATCTAATTACCGAAGTAGAGCCAGCAAGGCTCTCAGGGGCAGTAGTTTGGCAGTGGTGCTAGAGGACGTGGACAAGCGTCACAAGCGGGATCGTCGGCACCCAACAACCGAGCACAGGCTCAACAACAAGCAACGACTAGATTCTATGCTATGAATCATCCTGAAGCATTATGTTGACCTAGAGGTTGTACATTACCTATATTTTGATAATGACTTAACCATTCCATTCATATGTATCTAACATGTGCGTTAAAGATTGTTTGCAGATATTAGGTACATGAAAAGGATCACATATACAAGCCCTAGAATGGGCCAAGTGCAAGCCAAATTGACTACAAGTGTGCAATTTAGGATTTCCATGTAAATCACCTTAGAACATAAATGTAATCACTTGTAACGATGAATATGCTTGTAACTTAGAAGAGAAAAATATTTGGGACAAAATTCACCAAGTGCTAATCACTTTTATTGCAAATTAGAAAATCCATTTCAGGCACTTGGTCGGTCGAGTTTCCCACCCTGAAACTCGACCAATCATCCTGAGTCGATTTTCTGAAGATTGCAATCGGTCGAGTTGTGCACTCACAGAACTCGACCGATTGGGTAGTAGGCCAATTCCAGTTGGAATGGTCGGTCGAGTTTCCTCAGGACAAACTCGACCGATCAATTCAACATCGAATTGCCTGCTACCTGATCGGTCGAGTTACACCCATTGATACTTGACCGATTGCACTGTACGGAGTTTGCAGAAAAAGTAATATGACCGTTGGTGAATTGTTTTGGGCAAAAATATAGCCATTTTCTTGAAGGAAAAATGACCACTTATGCACCCAAGTGTCCCACAACATAAAGGGCCACCCTCAACTATAAATAGAACCCCTTGGACTTCATTCCAAGCTGCTCTTCCATTGCAAACTTGGTTCTAGCTTAGTTGAGAGTATTCCAAGCCCTTGAGCCCCTTTCTCTCTCTACCTTCAAGACAAATTCGTGAGTGAGATAGGTTCCTTTGTATGAGAGCTATCCTTTGTTCTATGTAAAGCTCTCTCTTGTTTCTTCCCACCTCCAAATCAAATAGAAGATTGATTGAAGCTTCTTCTCCGAGTGAAAGAGGAGTTGATGCTGTTCTTCTCCGAGTGAAGGGGAAGATGTGTTGCTGATCTTCAAGAGTGAAGATTGATCGTTGCTCCAGCTCCCTTGGTGAAGGGAAAACGTGGGCAAGCTCTCCAAGTGAAGGAGAGGTGCAAGGCAAGCTCAAGTAAGATAGGTAATTCCTGCAAGGCTGAAGACAAAGGTGAGATTGGGTAAGTCCTTTGTAGAAGGCTGAAGAATCTCACTTTGTGGGTAAGTCCTTGGATAGGTTGAAGATCTTAGCTTGTGTAATTAAGCCCTTGGTTGTGTGGTTTATGTTTCTTGTAATCTTATCGTAATAAATAAGAGGACCAAGTTGCAAATCCTAGAGTCTAACCAACTCTAGGTAGTGGACTGACATAGCTCCTAAGTTTAGGACGTGGAACCACTCTAAACCACCTGTCCAAGTGCGTGATATTCATTATCTCTTATCCTTGCTTTGTATGCTAGAATAGGATATCAAATTGCTGCTTGCATTAGTTTTTACACTTCATTTAAATTGGTGGTCTAATTGATTTTGTGAAGTGTGTGTAGCTCTATTCACCCCCCCCCCTCTAGAGCCCATCCATCCAACAAGTGGTATCAGAGCATGTCTTCTCCAAGCTACTTCTACAAGTAGGAGAAGATGGGCGATTCGACTCTTGGGTCACTCAACCTTGAAGGAAGCTTCTCCATGAGACCCCCGGTCTTCGACAGCACAAACTTCTTATATTGGAAGAGGAGAATGCAATTCTATCTTCAAGGGGTGAGTTTTGAAATGTGGAAGATTGTCCATCTCAAGTATGAGGATCCAAAAGGCGACATCGCCACATGGACGGAAGCAGAGATGAAGCGTGCTCAACTCAATGCTAAAGCCGTGAGCATCATCTACGCCGCCCTTACACCATCGGAGTTCAACCGCATCTCTTCGTGGGACACGGCGCATGAGATATGGCACAAGTTGTGTGTCACCTATGAAGGGACTGAGCAAGTCAAGGAGGCCAAGGTCTACATGCTTGGTGGTCTTCTTGAGAACTTCAAGATGGGGAAGAATGAGAGGGTAGAAGATATGTACACAAGGTTAAATGTCATCTTGAACAGCCTTGCAGCCCTTGGAAGTGTCATGGATAGAGGTACAATCAATGCCAAAATATTGAGATCTCTTCCAAAGAGATGGGAGCCAAAGGTCACCTCTATTGAAGAAGTCTACAAGCTAAGCGAGTTATCAACCGAGGAGCTGGTTGGTAACCTTCAAGCCCATGAACCTAGGCTTGAAAAGCAAGAGGAAGAGGAGAAAAGAGAAGAGAAGGAATCAAAGAAGATAAAGGACACCGCCTTCAAAGCTCAAATTGAAGAAATGGTCCGACAACAACAACTTGCCATGAAGTCTCCCTGCCCTTCCTCAAGTGAAGATGAAGGTGTAAATGATCATGAAGCCAACTACTCAAAAGGGAAGCACTTCAAGAGCAAGCCCTCCTCCTCGACTCCAAGGTGCTACGAGTGTGGTAAAAAAGGCCACTACAAGAGTGACTGCCCAAAGGTCAAGAAGAGCCATCATAAGAGCAGCCACAAGAAGGATGACAAGTACAAGAGAGAAGCAAAGTACAAAAGAAAAGACAAGAAGGAGATAAGGTCCAAAGATGCAGCTCATGCGGCATGGGAATCCTCTTCTTCAAGCTCCTCAAGCTCCGAAGATGGAGAATGTCATCTTGCCCTCATGGCCTCTACAAGTGAAGATGTAATTGAGGTAAATGAGTTAAGCAAAGTAAGTGATATTAGTTTACATGAGCTATCTAAGGAAACTCTTATTGACATGCTAAATGAATGCCAATCATCTTTTGCTAAATGTAAATCTAAAAGGAAAAGATTAGGCAAAATAGTTGATGACCTTTATGCAAAAATTGACATTCTTGATGAAAATGAAAAATTACATCTAGATAGCATAGACTCCTTGCAAGGGCAATTTCTTGACCTTGAACTCCAATATAATGGAGTAGAGGTTGAGAACGGTACATATCTTAAAACTATTGAAAATCTTAAGATAGAAAACCAAAATTGCCTAGATGAGCTTGATACTCTTAAAGTTGAAAATGTTGAACTCAAGCTTATTGACGATGCTAGGAGAGAAGAAGTCCATGCTTATCAAAGAGAAATAGTTGTTCTTAAATCTGAAAATGCTAAATTGCTTGCTCAAACAAATGATTTATCTTCTAGACCTATTTTGCCTAGAAATGAAGTTGCTAGCTTAACTCTAGAAAAAGACTCTCTTCTTACTAAAGCCCTCTGTCTTGAGGCCGACCTTTTGCATACTAGAGAAGATCTTGCTAGTTTATCTACTACTGTTGTAAATCTTAGTGATGATAATGCTAAATTAAGATCTACTTTGCAAAGGTTTCTTTCGGGTAAGAAATCCCTAAATGATGTTCTAGAGCACTCTACCAAACAAGTTGGTACTAGTGGTCTAGGATATAATGGGACTACTCCAAAAGGTAAGAAGAAGAAGAAGGGTAAGAAAAAGAGTGTGGAACCTCCAATTTTCAATGGAGAGTCTTCCGGCTCTAAAAACCCCATGGTTTGTATTCATTGCAAATGTGATGACCACTATTCTACCTATTGTCCTTACAAGCCTAAGGGGACCAACCCAAAGATGAAATGGGTCCCCAAGCTAACCCCGGACCCCAAAGTTTGAGTTGGGTTCCGACATCCTCTTTTCTTGCAGGTTAAAAAGAAATGGATTGTTGATAGTGGCTGCTCTAAGCATATGACTGGAGAAATCAGCCATTTCAACAAATTTGTGAAAAAGAAAGGAGGATCGATAACCTTCAGGGACAACAAGAAGGGTAAGGTTATAGGTGAGGGTGATGTAGGAAATGAATTATGCATTAAAAATGTATTGCTTGTTGATGGCCTACATCACAATTTAATTAGTGTTAGCCAATTATGTGATAATGGTTATCTTGTGCTTTTTATTTCTTTAGAATGCTTGCTTCTAGATTCCCTATCCTACAATGTTATATATAAGGGAACTAGAAATGGTAATCTCTATGTGATTGTTCTCGATGCTCTTAAGCCCATACTAAATAGATGCCTAGTTGTGGATAAATACGATCTTTTGCTTTGGCATCGTCGTTTGGGTCATGTGAATTTGCATCAAATGAAGAAATTGAACAAAAAGGACTTGGTTCGAGGACTTCCTAAATTGGATTTTGAAAAGGATGAGGAATGTCAACCTTGTACACAAGAGAAACAAACCAAATCCTCCTTCAAATCCAAAGGAGTCATGAGTACCAAGAGAGTTCTTGAGCTTCTTCATATTGATCTTTTCGGACCAATGAGAACACAAACGCTTCGTGGCTCCAAGTATTGTCTTGTTATTGTTGATGCTTTTTCTAGATATACTTGGACTTTCTTTCTCGTTTCTAAAAGCGATACACTTGATGTTTTCTCGAGCTTTTGTAAACGAGTTGAAAACGAAGCTTCTTGCCATGTTGTTTCCATCCGTAGTGATCATGGGGGAGAGTTTGAAAATGATCTCTTTGAACGCTTTTGTGAAAAATCGGGCTACTCGCACAATTTCTCTTCTCCTCGCACACCTCAACAAAATGGAGTTGTTGAGAGGAAGAATAGATCGCTACAAGAGATGGATAGGACCATGCTTCTTGAGTATGACACTCCTAAGAAGTTTTGGGCTGAAGCCGTTAGCACCTCATGTTTTGTGCAAAACCGAGTTTTCACACATCCGACTTTCAAGAAAACCCCCTATGAACTATGGCGTGGTAGGAAGCCGTCTATTGACTTCTTTCATGTTTTCGGATGTCCTTGTTTTGTTTTAAACACTAAGGATTCTCTCGACAAGTTTGATCCGAAATCATACAAGGCTTTCTTCCTAGGCTATAACACTACTAGCAGGGCATACAGAGTGTTTAACATTGAACTATCTAAAATTGAAGAATCTATAAACGTTAAATTTATTGAAACTAACCCTGTTATTGGCAAGCATATTGGTGATGATGATGTTGCAGATGAAATCATTCCTATCTTAAAAGAGCTCAACATCAAAGACAAAGCCAAGCAGGTTGAAGAAGAAGAAAAAGAAGAAAAAAAGAAGGATCCCACTCCCCGCTTTGCAAAGAATCACCCCAAGGAGTTGATCATTGGCAATCTGTTTGAGAGAGTGAGGATACGATATGCTCACATAAAAGAACAAGCAGATAGTGCCTTCATCTCCCAACTAGGGCCAAAGAACATCAAAGAGGCCCTTGGTGATGATGAGTGGATCCTTGCCATGCAAGAAGAGCTTGAGCAATTTGAGAAGAACCGTGTGTGGACTCTAGTGCCAAGACCAAATGATAGAAAGATCATTGGCACCAAATGGGTCTACCGCAACAAGCTTGATGAGCAAGGAAAAGTGGTAAGGAACAAAGCAAGGTTATTAGCACAAGGTTACAACCAACAGGAAGGTATTGATTTTGATGAAACTTATGCTCCTGTTGCTAGATTAGAATCTATCCGTATGCTACTTGCTTTTGCTAGTTATAAAAATTTCTTGCTTTATCAAATGGATGTTAAAAGTGTGTTTTTGAATGGTACAATCGCAGAGGAAGTATTTGTTGCTCAACCTCCGGGCTTTGAAAATGACAAATTACCCAATCATGTTTATTTGCTACAAAAAGCTCTCTATGGACTCAAACAAGCACCTCGAGCTTGGTATGAGAAATTCAAGAACTTTTTGTTAGATAATGGGTATGTCATGGGCAAAGTTGATTCTACTTTGTTTCTAAAACACACTTCTAACCATTTTCTTATCATACAAATATATGTTGATGATATCATTTTTGGCGGGACTGATCTTGATCTTTGCAAGGAGTTTAGTTCTCTTATGTAGAGTGAATTTGAAATGAGCATGATGGGTGAGTTGACCTTCTTCCTCGGCTTTCAAATCAAGCAAACAAAGGAAGGAAACTTCATCAACCAAGGAAAATACACAACTGAACTACTCAAGCACTTTGGGATGGAGAACATGAAGTCGATGGATACACCCATGTCAAACACCGCCAAACTTGATAAAGATGAAGAAGGTGAAAAGGTAGATGAGAAGCTCTATAGAGGTATGATAGGAAGTTTACTTTACTTAACTGCCTCTAGACCTGACATTATGTTTAGTGTTGGATTGTGCGCTCGCTTTCAATCTTGCCCTAAGAAGTCGCATCTCACTGCTGTTAAGAGAATTTTGAGGTACTTAGCCAAAACTCAAAATTTTGGTCTATGGTACCCTAAATCAAGGGATTTTACTCTTACGGCATATAGTGATGCGGATTATGCAGGGTGTTTGATTGATAGAAAGTGCACAAGTGGCACTTGCTTCCTTCTAGGACCATGCTTAGTGTCTTGGTTCTCCAAGAAACAAAGCACAGTGGCATTATCAACTACCAAAGCTGAATACATTGCAGCCGGGAGTTGTTGTGCACATGTCCTATGGATGAAGCAAATGCTCCAAGACTTTAACATATTTTTTGATGCTTCTCCTATCTATTGTGACAATACTAGTGCAATTAACCTTTCTTATAATCCTATATTGCATAGTAGAGCTAAACATATAGAGGTTCGCCATCATTTTCTTCGTGACCACATTTCCAAGAAAGATATCTATATCACACATGTGGACACGGAAAATCAGTTGGCGGACATTTTTACAAAACCCCTAGCTAGAGATCAATTTAACTTTATTCGATCTAAACTGCTCATTATTGATTTAAATGATATTGCTATGTGATATAGCTAGTGATCTATATCATATATGCTTGCTCATGTCATTCTTCACCTTATGTTGCCTATACATGCTTGCTTATGCTATTTTTGTCAATCAATATGCCTAGTTTTTGCTTGTTTTTGGGTTTTTATCGAATTTCACATTTTATCGCTAAATAGTGCCCAATGATGAGCAAAATGTGCCTAGGTATGTTATTTATGCATAATAGAATGGAAAAATAAATTTGATAGGCATGTATGTGGCTAGAATCTAAGATTTAGTTGGCTAGGTCATGTTGACCATCGGTCGAGTTTCACCCCTGAAAACTCGACCGATCAGGAGCCGAGAGTGGTTCTTCAGTGACCAATCGGTCGAGTTGTCCTGTCTTAGAACTCGACCGATCGACGGGCTGCGCCAACTTAAAACTTAGGATCGGCCGACTATTTTCCCTTGCAACTAGAAAATAGCTGACCGATTCCTCTTCTCTTGGCCCGTGCTCTCCACCCTAGCCCTAACCCTTCCCCGTTCCCAGCCCTAGGGTGCCTTAGCAGCTTGCTCCTGACCTTCCCGGGCGACGGCTGTGTGTTCTTGTTGGGTTTTGAGGTTCGTTTTTGCTTGTGTGTGCATTTTCTCCTCTAGTTCTTGCTTCCATGGCTTCCCACAGGAGAAAACGACCCGCCCCTAGCAATGCCCCAGCTTCCTCGACCCAACGGTTGATTCCCTTTGATAACACCACGTTTGTCTCTCTAGAGGCTGTCAATAGGTATAAGGATCTCCTTCCTAGGTCTCATTTTCCTTTCTGCCCCCTAGTTGGTCCAACTCGTTTTCAAAACCATATCAACTCCATCGCACAACTTCTTGCACATCACAACCTTTCCGCCTTTGCGATCGAGAGTGACTGCTTCAACAATCAGTTAACTAGTACCAAAGCAGTTCACGAGTTTTATGCTAATCTACGCTGGAACTATGATTCGATTGTTCCTCCGCCAAATACCGAAATAGTCCTAACATCGATGATCGCCGGTCGTCGGTTTCAACTCTCCGAGGAGACTTTCAATCTCTATCTTGCCGGAGATGAAGAAACCACTACTTGGCGCCGGGGCTATGACGAGTATTTTGATCTTTTAGACCCGGAAGCCTTTTACAAACATCATGAATTGACTTTACCGGATATTCATCGATATTTGAAAAAGCCTGACGTGGCCTATAAGAAGTGGTCCACCCTTCCCTCCTCCTCCCTTGACCTCCGGAAGCGCATCCTAGCCCTTGTGCTTAACTGCAACATCCATCCAAAGCGCAATCAAACGGATATTGCAGAAAACACAACGGTTTTGATGTATTGTTTGTTGAACAACATAGGTGTCAAGTGGGCTCGTTACATTCTTCATCACATGACCTGCTTTGACAAAGGCAAGAACACCAATGGCACCCACCCTCCCTATCCAGCCTTGATCTGTGGTCTCTTCTAGTTCGCCACTGACAAATCACTCTTTTCCGACTTCCATTACCCGGTTGCTCGAAAGGGAGTGTGCATTAGTGAAACCACTCTTCTAAAGTCTGTGCCTGCCCCTGGTGCTTCTGGCTCTGCCTCTGCCCCTGCTTCTGGTGCCCCTCCCACCTCCACCCAGGCTCCACCCCCGCAGCCCCACCCTCGCCCTAGCCGTGCATCTTTCAGAGCATCCAATGAAACCCTTCTAGGTTACATGATGCATGAACAGGCGTACAATCGCCAGGTCCAGGATCATCTCCATCAAGATTTGTGTTCAATCATGTCTAACATGAACCTATCCTGCTCTTCACCCTACCCAGCATACCAGCCTTATCCGGGTAGTGCTTATGCCTCCTATGCATATGAGCATTACTTTCCTGCTCCACCACTGTATGATGTCGAGCCTTCCGCTGCTGCTCCACCTCAGTATCCCTCCAGTAGCTCTACTCCTGCTTATCTACCGCTTCTTGCTGGCCCCCTGGCCACTCTGCTCGTGTCCTTGGGGGACTTTGCTCCTTCCTTTCCGCATGCCCAGGAGCTCCTAGCTCTTGGCATGTCGTGGGCTGAGCAGAATGCCCGCTGGCCCGGTCGCTCCTTTGGTCCTACTGACGAGGAGATGCCCGACCAGGATGAGGATGCCGACGAGGATGCTGATGGTGATGGTTCTTCTGCCAAGGATGGCGATGATGGTGCTGGTTCTGCTGCTGGCACAACTGCCCCGCCTTCGGATGGTGATGAGGACTACAACCCCGGCGATGACGAGGACACAGTTGACTTCGATAGCTTAGAAGTCTAGGAGGTTGTCTTAGATTATAGTCTAGCATGTCTATTATATATCTTTCTAGACTCTTTTGTATAAGCAACATCCTGGCACATTAGTTTGAGTTGTACTATTTTCTTATTCTCTGTTTTCTCGCTTTTTATGGTTGTAGTAGCTTATGAGAACATATGTCTGTGTTGGAATATTATTGCTACACCTTGGCTATTTCCTCCGTGTTATCTTATGCTTGGTGTTTGATGAGCTATATTTTGCTTCTGACTTGGATTGTATGTGTAACACCCCTGACCTGGGTTATGACCTAACCCTGGAAGTTTTGCCTAAATATGTAATTAATATACTTTTGAACACTCCCTGGCATGTAATTAAGTTCCTCAGGAACATTTACTTTCAATTTTGCTCCTTTTTGTATAAAGTTGTAGCATTGTGTTGTATGCAGGGACCTATGTGCAAATTACCCAGTTTAAGGGTTGAACTTGCAAAATTCACAAGATAAGATGTTCCTTTGATGTTGAGACATCATGAGAATGGTTATGGTAAAGTTTGAGGGATTTCCCAAGCTTGAGCACCAAGGTGCAGCTGTGGAAGCAATCCCCATGCTTAGAAACCCTAATTTGGGGGTAAAGTGCAATTTACCCAAATTGAGGGGTCCAAGTTGTAATTCTTAATATCTAGAACATCTTTTATGACTCTTGTCATCATTTAGAGTATAAATGATGAAAGGGACACATCATTTAATAAAAAGATGAGAAATATGATCTTTGTGATAGAAATCACCTAAAATGGGTATGAAACCCTTTCATGTATGTGCCTAGTTGAAGGTTGGATTCCTTACCCTTAGATCCTGAGATTTCATGATATTTGCATAAGGATAGATAGGTTTGGTCGTGCCTTTGAACAAGGAGGGACCTAGATGTGATTTCCAATCTTGTGAGGTCCTTAGGGTGTAAAAGAGGCTAAAGTATATAAGCCCTTTTCCCTTGCAATTAAGTGAACGGATTTTCTTTCCTTCACTTCTCTTCCTTTCTTGCTCAAACGACCAAGGATAGCTCTGGAGCTCAGGGGGGACGACCAACCTGTTCTAGGTAAGAGAACCCCACCTTCTAGCTCGAATTCATGGAGGAATTCACTTTCTAAGGTTGGTTTTATGGTTAGCTTACTTAGTCTTCTTGTTCTAGCCGACCAAAGCAACGTTTCCTTGGAGAATTCACCTCTGACCAAGTTGTGGAAGCTCCAGGACGCCATTAAAGCTTGGAGCTTGAAGGCTTGGAACTCTAAGATCAACCTTTAGGCGGGTTTTATAACTCTAAACTCATGCTTTATATGTATGCTTAATTCTTGCAATTTACTTGGTAAATTCTCCTTCTACCACCCTTCTTCTTTGCACGTTTGCAAGCAAATCAGTAGAGAAACCGACCTTTCTAGAGGTTGAAGATGAGGGGCGTGATTCCCTATGTTACTTTTTCAAACGACCTTGGACCCTTTTGGTCCAAACGGTTGCAAACCGTTTGGGTTCAAACGGTTTCAAACCGTTTGCTCTCAAACGGTCTTGCAAGACCGTTTGGATTGAAACGGTCTCAAGACCATTTGAAAGAGTTGACCAAGGGACGACCATTTGAGGGTCTGTTCCTAACATATTGAATTTCATCTCTGCAAAGAATCAAAGTCTAATTCTTAACCGATTGAGAGTTGAAGGCACTTCAACATGAAACCCTAATCGGGTGAAAGAGTGCTGATTTGACATATAGATCTTGTTGAGTTTTGGGTTGAAGGACCCAAAAGGTCTCAAGACCGTTTGGGGATTCCTCCAAACGGTCCCAAGACCGTTTGGGCACAACCCAAGACCGTTTGAAGGTCTAGGGTTGAGTTAATCTAATGGTTTGAAGGTCCAATTGTAGGAAATTGATGAATTGATGAAAATTGCTGATTTTGACCTAATTGGACTTCAACCTTAGTTAAAACGTTTTGGATCTTGGTCAAACTTTGGGAAAACGGTCTCAAGACCGTTTGGATGATGTCCAAACGACCTCAAGACCGTTTGGGCTAAGTTTGAGCCCAATTGGAGGTCAATTGATAGGTTCAACCTTGAATTGATTCACATTGTTGAACATTGATGACCAATCAACTTGAAACCCTAATTGAGAACGATTGAACCCTAATTGGCTTGCAATTGAGGGTCAATTTGATGTCTAAGTGGCTAAGGCTAACCCTAATTGACTCCATTTATAAGTGGTTAGCATAGCTTTGATCAATTGAGGGCTTCATCACACATATCCATGGACATTGGTGACCTTTGAACCCCTTTGGAGGTCCAAACGGTCTCAAGACCGTTTGGGGCCAAACGGTCTCAAGACCGTTTGGGGCCAAACGGTCTCAAGACCGTTTGGGCTCAAACGACCTCAAGACCGTTTGGGCTCAAACGACCTCAAGGTCGATTGGTCCAAACGACCTCAAACCGATTGAAGCTCCAAACGGTTTGGGAGTCAACCCTTCCAAACGGTCTCAAGACCGTTTGGATCCAAACGGTCTCAAGACCGTTTGGGTGGTTGAAATCGTTTGAAGGTTGAAACCGTTTGGAGGTTGGTGATGGTTTGTACTTAACCATTTGAGGATGTAATTAGTCAATGATGATCCAAACTAAACCCTAATGGTAACCTAGGTCATTAAGGGACTATGTGATTAGTGAGTTAACCCATGATGGTAATCATGTGGCAAGTTACCATAATGCCCTTGAGGGGTCTAAAGGGGTAAAACCTTGTTCTAATCAAACCCTAAACATATGATGTTGATGTTTTGGCTTATGTTAGTCAATGGGGACTTATCTCAACCTGATCTAGAGTGGTGTTGTCACCATCTACTAGTGAGAGGAGAGAGAAAGTATCCTAGAGAGAGAAAGTACCCTTTTTAGGTGGAAACTCTAGTGAGATACTTCAATTACACATGAATGTGCATGATTAGGGAATGACCCACCTATGTGAGGTCATGGAAACCCTAAATATGATATGTAATGGGTCTTAATCTTATTTAAGAGTCTTAATGATGATGTTTCTCTTACATGATGATGTAATGAGTACCATTCACCATGGTATGAATAGTAAACCCTAATTTTAGGGTGATGACTTGAAAGATAAATAGTAAACCCTAATTGTTGAATTGTTTACTATTATCTGTTGAATTAACCATGCAGGTTATTATGAGATGATGGTCACACCCAGGTATGGAATACCATGTTATATTCATTGAAAGCATGTCTTAAGCTTTATGAATAGTGAATCATCTTGATGCAATGCTAAGTGACATCTTTTGTGATTTATGGGCTGTAAGAGCCATAAACACCATCAAGGTCATGTTGACAGATGACTTGTGATGAGATAATTGAGAACTGGTGATTGAAATGAGTTAGGTCTGCTACATTTTAGTATTCTCATATATAGCTGTGATGCTAATGTTTTTGTATGATGATATGAATACTGAATGTACCTAACTAATCAAGTGTAATGTAGAGCCCTGATCATAGATCCATCATTGTCAGAGTCTAAATGATGGTGAAACAGGTTTTCCTAAGGGAACTCCTGGAGCACATACTTTTGAGTATGTGGGGTACATGGATGTGTAAAACCTTACATCCTAGTGTAGGTATTTGATGTAGATTCTTGTAGTCCGTCATACCTTCACTATAAAAGAAAGGGTGAGAGGATGATGTAGATTCTAGTAGTCCATCAGACCCCACCATAAAGTCCTAAAGGTGAGATGTATCTCTACACTCCCTTAAAGACACAAATACCGTATCGGTGAAAGATAAACAAGAAATCTTCCGATAGCGAAGAGAGTACAGAATGCCACTGTAACTCTAAAAATAGCGAAGGACCAGAATACCCTGGTGAGCTATTATAAAGACATCCCGCCAGATGTCAAACAATCAATCCTCTAACTGACTGAGGAAGATGAGGTCATAAGAATCCGGCTCTCTTAATGACCTATGTATGATACTGATGTGACTTCTTAGCGATCAGTTGGAGTATGAGTGGTATGCCTCATCTCCACAGGGCATAATAATGTTTGAAAAACATAATCAACAGCGTAGTATATCTGCTAGAGTTAACTACGAGTTATTTGATTGATGTTACCTTGAATAGCATAGATGTTCTCATATTTTAATATTGATTGAACTCTTGCTTATCTTCAGAACTGCTAGTGAATATCTTGAAGGCTCTTATTGCTTTAGTTATTCCTTACTTTGCTTATAAAGCCTAGTGGAGAGTTATAACTCTCGTTGGGGCAATTATGTATAATTGTCTCACCCCGTAGACTTCTACTTTTTAGGTGGTCGCCGAAGACGGAGGAACAAGAACTCTGGTGACCAATCCCAGCAACAGCAGCATCAGGAGCAGTAAATATCTCAGGTGGAGATCTAGCCTGCTTCATGGTGTAGTTAGAGTCAAGTCCTATGTGTCCTCTGTACTCTCAGGTCCTGGAGTGTTTTGGAGTATGAATTCTTGAGAGGTTTTGTATCATGTTGTATATAATTACTCAAGAAGTAATTGTCAGTGATGTAAACAGTTAAATCCTTTTTCTATGGAAAAGGTTTGTGGTTTCAAGCTCTTGTCTCGGAAAGTTTTAATTTCCCATGATTTTTGTCTTCCGCTGTTTATCGATTGCTTCCGCGCATGTTTAAATCGGGAATAATTCGTGGTTTGGAGATCGGAGCCCACAATTAAGTGGTATCAGAGCTCCAGGTTCAGTCGAGTCTACAGAGGCAAAGGACTTAGGATGTCGAGTCTACATTTAGTACTCCTCCTCATCTAATAGAATCTTCTGCTCCTCAGGAGAAGAAGATACTTAAGAATGTCAGAGCCACATGATGAGTATGTGGAAGAAAGTAGTGCCAGTGCACCTCAAGGCGGTGCAGTAGTACCAGAGGTGGAACAGCCTGTACCAGAACAACCTAGAGAGCCACCCCAATTTGACCCAGCTGACATGGGTAACCCAGCAGTCCAGACAATGTTTGGGCAGTTCATGACTGCCATGACACACATAACCGACAGGTTGCCTATGCCTGCACCTAGGGCACCTGTCCAGCCTGGGGGGCAAGGTATCGGTAAGACATTCGAACGACTTCGTCGTGTCGGAGCTACCGAGTACTTCGGAACTGCCGACCCTGCAGATGCTGACTTATGGTTGACAGAGTTGGAGAAGGCTTTCAGGATCCTCAACATCCCTGAAGTTGAGAAGGTTAGACATGCTATCTATCTTCTCAAAGGCAGTGCTGGTCACTGGTGGAACATGGAAGAGCAGAAGAGACCTGGGGTAGAGTTCTCATGGGAAGAGTTTCGTCGGGAATTTATCAATAGATATTTTCCAAAGACCTTCCTAGATGAGAAGATCTCTCAGTTTGAGAGACTGAGACAGGGTATGATGAACATTAGCGAGTACGAAGCTAAGTTCATGGAGCTGTTGCGGTTTTGTCCGCACATGGCTGCCACAGAAGAAGAAAGAATCAGAAGGTTTGAGAAGGGGTTGAATGCTGACATGTCTACCCCAGTGTCTGCCTTAGAGAACCGAGAGAGATTCTCTACCTTCGTTGAGTCAGTCCGAAGGATAGAGAGATCTGTGGTTGAGAAGAGGCAAACACAGAAAAGGTATCCACAGTTCCAGGGTTATTCATCTATGGACTTTAAGAAGTCTAGATCCTCTGCACATAACCCTCCACCATCTAGATCTAGTCCTCAGACTCAGTGGTCTCCTAGTAGAGGTAGGGGAAGAGGACAACCACCTAGGGAGACACAGAGTTCTGCATCAATGTCTGCTACCGGACCACAAAGACCACAAGAAAGAAGATGCTACAACTGTGGTAAGGTGGGACATTTGATGAAGGACTGCCGAGCTAGGCCAGTCAGTGTGACACAGCCTCCGAGACAAGGACAACAGGGATCACAAGGAGGACAATCTCAAGGAACAGGTCGAGGACGCGGGCAAGCGTCTCAAGCTGGATCATCAGCACCACCTCAACAACAGGATACGGCGAGGTTCTATGCTATGAACCCACCAGAGGCAGTGGTCAATCCACAAGTAGTGACAGGTCAGATGGAACTTTTATATTCTGATATGTCTAAATCTTGTGTAGTATCTGTTTTGATTGACCCGGGTGCTACGCACTCTTTCATCACTCGAAGAGTGATTCGTAACTGCAATATGATAACTAGTCATAGGGCAGATAAGTTGTTGTTGGAGACTCCGTTGAGTGGGTCTGCTGTTCTACAAGAAGTATGCTCTCCTTGCGTACTCTTCTTTTCTAAGCACCACATTCAAGTGGATCTCATACCGCTTGATATG
This sequence comes from Alisma plantago-aquatica, assembly GCA_963693085.1. NCBI lineage: Eukaryota > Viridiplantae > Streptophyta > Magnoliopsida > Alismatales > Alismataceae > Alisma > Alisma plantago-aquatica. Next base: position 631,599,758 of record OY856411.1, read on the forward strand.
CAAGGATTTGATATAATCCTAGGGATGGATACCTTGGAAAGGTATCGAGTTGTCTTGGATTGTGAGTCCAAGCTGGCTGTGTTTGCTGATGAAAGCAACACATGGATCTTTCAAGGCGAAAGAAAGATTCTGCCCACCTGTCTTGTATCAGCTATGGTTGCTGATAAGTTGATGAGGCAAGGATGCTACGCATTCTTAGCCCATGTGGTAGATGTTACCAAGGAAAGTTCCAACCCTGCTGAAATTCCGATAGTCAGGGAATTCGAGGATGTGTTTCCCGAAGAACTTCCTGGTATACCACCACCCCGGGAAATTGATTGTGAGATCAATTTGGTCCCAGATACGAAACCTATAGCCCAGACTCCGTATAGGATGGCGCCTGCTGAGATGGCAGAACTCAAGAAACAGCTTCAAGAGTTACTTGAGAAGGGTTTCATCCGACCGAGTACCTCACCTTGGGGTGCTCCGGTTTTGTTTGTTAAAAAGAAAGATGGATCGATGCGGTTGTGCATTGATTATAGACAACTCAATAAAGTAACAATAAAGAATAAGTATCCTTTGCCGAGGATTGATGATCTTTTCGACCAGTTGCGTGGTGCAACAGTCTTTTCTAAGATAGACTTAAGGTCTGGATATCATCAACTCCGCATTAAGGACAGTGACATATCTAAGTCTGCCTTTAGGACAAGATATGGTCACTATGAGTTCACGATTATGTCGTTTGGACTAACCAATGCACCAGCTGCATTCATGGAACTCATGAATAGAGTCTTCCGACCCTTCCTTGATCAGTGTGTTGTTGTCTTCATAGATGACATACTGATTTATAGTAAGGATGCTCAGCAGCATGAGCAGCACCTTCGCCAGACTTTGACCTTGCTAAGAGAACATAAGCTATATGCTAAGTTTAGCAAGTGCGAGTTTTGGTTATCTGAAGTGTCTTTCCTTGGACATGTGGTATCTGCCTCAGGAATTCGTGTTGACCCTGCAAAGATAGAATCTATTCTGCAGTGGGAACAACCGAAGACACCGACGGAGATTAGAAGTTTCTTGGGGTTAGCTGGTTATTATCGAAGGTTTATCAAGAATTTCAGTTCTATAGCCTTACATTTGACCAAGTTAACCCGAAAGGATGTTCCTTTTGCTTGGAATGATAAGTGTCAACAGTCTTTTCAGCTGTTGAAGGAGAGGTTAATGAGTGCACCTGTGCTTGTGTTACCTGAGCAAGGAAAGGAATATATAATCTTTTGTGATGCCTCCAAGAATGGACTTGGATGTGTGTTGATGCAGGATAAACAAGTGATTTCTTTTGCTTCCCGACAGCTTAAGAAACATGAGGAGAATTATCCGACACACGATCTAGAGTTAGCTGCTGTGGTCCATGCTTTGAAAATCTGGAGACATTATCTCTACGGAGAAACTTTCCAGATTTTCACAGACCACAAGAACCTTAAGTACATCTTCACTCAGCATGAGCTTAATATGAGGCAACGTCGCTGGATGGAGTTAATCAAGGACTACGATTGTACAATTGATTACCATCCGGGCAAAGCCAATGTGGTTGCTGATGCCTTGAGTAGGAAATCAGCAACATCAACCATGGATAGGGCACAACTAAGTTCCTTAGTATGCTCTAGAAGAGATATGCTTATCTCTTTAAGGCAAGACAATGTGCAGTTGAAGGCATCATTGTTAGCTGGTATGTTAGCTGAGATGCAGATTAAACCTACCTTAAGAGAACAGATAAAGGAGGCACAACAAGTAGATGTTTTTGTACAGCAGATTAGATCTGAGTTTGGAGATGAGAAGCGAGAAGGTTTTCATGAGTCAGATGACCTGATGGCATGCTATCATGGAAAGATGATAGTGCCAGATGTGAACAACCTAAGGAAGTTAGTCCTGGAAGAAGCTCATTCTTCAATGTATGCTATGCATCCAGGGAGCACCAAGATGTATCGAAACTTGAAAGATATGTATTGGTGGCCTGGAATGAAGAAGGATGTAGCTGAGTTTGTTCTGAGGTGTCCTGTGTGTCAGCAGGTCAAGGCTGAGCACCAGAAACCTGCAGGAACAATGCAACCCTTACCCATACCACAGTGGAAGTGGGACCATGTGACCATGGACTTCGTTGTTGGCCTACCCAGGACAAACAAAGGACATGATTCCATTTGGGTAATTGTTGATAGATTGACAAAGACAGCACATTTCTTACCTGTCAAAACAACCTATTCTGCTGAAAGGTTATCCCAGTTATATGTTCAAGAGATAGTGCGTTTGCACTGAGTTCCTGTCACTATAGTTTCTGACAGAGGTCCCCAGTTTACAAGTCGCTTTTGGGAACAGCTACACAGAGCCCTAGGCACCAAGCTAAGGTTTAGTACAACCTTTCATCCCCAGACTGATGGACAGTCAGAGAGGACTATACAGACCTTAGAAGATCTGTTGAGAGCATGTGTTCTCCAGTTTACCGGGAGTTGGGATCTACATCTAAGCTTGATAGAGTTTGCCTATAACAATAGCTATCAACATAGCATTGATATGGCACCATATGAAGCCTTATATGGTAGACGTTGTAGATCACCCTTGAGTTGGTATGAAACTGGTGAGCACCAGTTGTTAGGCCCTGATCTTGTGCAGCAAACTACAGAAAAGATTAAAGTTATACAACAACAGCTTAAGACTGCACAAGATAGGCAGAAATCATATGCCGATAAACGTCGTAGGCCCCTAGAGTTTCAGGTTGGAGACAGAGTGTATCTCAAAGTCTCACCTTGGAAAGGAGTCCTTCGTTTTGGAAAGAAAGGAAAGTTAGCTCCTAGATTTATGGGACCTTATCCAATTGTTGAAAAAGTTGGAAAGGTGGCCTATAGACTAGAGTTACCTCAGGAGTTGCAGAAGCTGCACCCTGTGTTTCACATTTCCATGCTGAGGAAATGTCATCCAGATACCGAGTCAGTTCTACAACCTATGGAAGTAGAATTGAATGAAGATATAACGTATGAGGAGGGACCAGCCTCAAGGTCGATTGGTCCAAACGACCTCAAACCGATTGAAGCTCCAAACGGTTTGGGAGTCAACCCTTCCAAACGGTCTTCACCTCCAAACGGTCTCAAGACCGTTTGGATCCAAATGGTCTCAAGACCGTTTGGGGTCAAACGGTCTCAAGACCGTTTGGGTGGTTGAAACCGTTTGAAGGTTGAAACCGTTTGGAGGTTGGTGATGGTTTGTACTTAACCATTTGAGGATGTAATTAGTCAATGATGATCCAAACTAAACCCTAATGGTAACCTAGGTCATTAAGAGAATATGTGATTAGTGAGTTAACCCATGATGGTAATCATGTGGCAAGTTACCATAATGCCCTTGAGGGGTCTAAAGGGGTAAAACCTTGTTCTAATCAAACCCTAAACATATGATGTTGATGTTTTGGCTTATGTTAGTCAATGGAGACTTATCTCAACCTGATCTAGAGTGATGTTGTCACCATCTACTAGTGAGAGGAGAGAGAAAGTATTTCTAGAGAGAGAAAGTATCCTAGAGAGAGAAAGTACCCTTTTTAGGTGGAAACTCTAGTGAGATACTTCAATTACACATGAATGTGCATGATTAGGGAATGACCCACCTATGTGAGGTCATGGAAACCCTAAATATGATATGTAATGGGTCTTAATCTTATTTAAGAGTCTTAATGATGATGTTTCTCTTACATGATGATGTAATGAGTACCATTCACCATGGTATGAATAGTAAACCCTAATTTTAGGGTGATGACTTGAAAGATAAATAGTAAACCCTAATTGTTGAATTGTTTACTATTATCTGTTGAATTAACCATGCAGGTTATTATGAGATGATGGTCACACCCAGGTATGGAATACCATGTTATATTCATTGAAAGCATGTCTTAAGCTTTATGAATAGTGAATCATCTTGATGCACTGCTAAGTGACATCTTTTGTGATTTATGGGTTGTAAGAGCCATAAACACCATCAAGGTCATGTTGACAGATGACTTGTGATGAGATAATTGAGAACTGGTGATTGAAATGAGTTAGGTCTGCTACATTTTAGTATTCTCATATATAGCTGTGATGCTCATGTTTTTGTATGATGATATGAATACTGAATGTACCTAACTAATCAAGTGTAATGTAGAGCCCTGATCATAGATCCATCATTGTCAGAGTCTAAATGATGGTGAAACAGGTTTTCCTAAGGGAACTCCTGGAGCACATACTTTTGAGTATGTGGGGTACATGGATGTGTAAAACCTTACATCCTAGTGTAGGTATTTGATGTAGATTCTTGTAGTCCATCATACCTTCACTATAAAAGAAAGGGTGAGAGGATGATGTAGATTCTAGTAGTCCATCAGACCCCACCATAAAGTCCTAAAGGTGAGATGTATCTCTACACTCCCTTAAAGACACAAATACCGTATCGGTGAAAGATAAACAAGAAATCTTCTGATAGCGAAGAGAGTACAGAATGCCATTGTAACTCTAAAAATAGCAAAGGACCAGAATACCCTGGTGAGCTATTATAAAGACATCCCGCCAGATGTCAAACAATCAATCCTCTAACTGACTGAGGAAGATGAGGTCATAAGAATCCGGCTCTCTTAATGACCTATGTATGATACTGATGTGACTTCTTAGCGATCAGTTGGAGTATGAGTGGTATGCCTCATCTCCACATGGCATAATAATGTTTGAAAAACATAATCAACAACGTAGTATATCTGCTAGAGTTAACTATGAGTTATTTGATTGATGTTACCTTGAATAGCATAGATGTTCTCATATTTTAATATTGATTGAACTCTTGCTTATCTTCAGAACTGCTAGTGAATATCTTGAAGGCTCTTATTGCATTAGTTATTCCTTACTTTGCTTATAAAGCCTAGTGGAGAGTTATAACTCTCGCTGGGGCAATTATGTATAATTGTCTCACCCCGTAGACTTCTACTTTTTAGGTGGTCGCCGAAGACGGAGGAACAAGAACTCTGGTGACCAATCCCAGCAACAGCAGCATCAGGAGCAGTAAATATCTCAGGTGGAGATCTAGCCTGCTTCATGGTGTAGTTAGAGTCAAGTCCTATGTGTCCTATGTACTCTCAGGTCCTGGAGTGTTTTGGAGTATGAATTCTTGAGAGGTTTTGTATCATGTTGTATATAATTACTCAAGAAGTAATTGTCAGTGATGTAAACAGTTAAATCCTTTTTCTATGGAAAAGGTTTGTGGTTTCAAGCTCTTGTCTCGGAAAGTTTTAATTTCCCATGATTTTTGTCTTCCGCTATTTATCGATTGCTTCCGCGCATGTTTAAATCGGGAATAATTCGTGGTTTGGAGATCGGAGCCCACAGTATGTTTCTCCTCTATGGTTGTATGTTATATGCCTTTACACTGTTGTTTATCATCTTTTGCATATTTGTGTGGTTTAGTCTTGGAGAAGACCTAGATTTTTGCTCTTCTACACCCCCTTCCTTTTTGATAATGTCAAAAGGGGGAGAAATATCTCATGGTCTGAAACTCAATCATATTGTTTTTATGGTGATAATACTATTGCTTTCTTGCCTAAGTGATCCCTTTCTTGTAAATTTGCTGATTGATCATATGACATGTAAGGGATTACATATTACATGGATTTTGGTTTTGCTATGTATAGAAAACCTAACATGCAGGTGAGAGGAAGCATAAATTGAGGGTGAGCAATTCAAATTGTTCTTATCATGAATCCCCCTAATTCACAAGGCAAAGGTTTAATTTTCTTATCCTTTTCAATATGTTTGAGGAATGGTTTGTCATTGTCAAAAAGGGGGAGAATGTTGACCTAGAGGTTGTACATTACCTATATTTTGATAATGACTTAACCATTCCATTCATATGTATCTAACATGTGCGTTAAAGATTGTTTGCAGATATTAGGTACATGAAAAGGATCACATATACAAGCCCTAGAATGGGCCAAGTGCAAGCCAAATTGACTACAAGTGTGCAATTTAGGATTTCCATGTAAATCACCTTAGAACATAAATGTAATCACTTGTAACGATGAATATGCTTGTAACTTAGAAGAGAAAAATGTTTGGGACAAAATTCACCAAGTGCTAATCACTTTTATTGCAAATTAGAAAATCCATTTCAGGCACTTGGTCGGTCGAGTTTCCCACCCTAAAACTCGACCGATCATCCTGAGTCGATTTTCTGAAGATTGCAATCAGTCGAGTTGTACACTCACAGAACTCGACCGATTGGGTAGTAGGCCAATTCCAGTTGGAATGGTCGGTCGAGTTTCCTCAGGACAAACTTGACCGATCAATTCAACATCGAATTGCCTGCTACCTGATCGGTCGAGTTACACCCATTGATACTCGACCGATTGCACTGTACGGAGTTTGCAGAAAAAGTAATATGACCGTTGGTGAATTATTTTGGGCAAAAATATAGCCGTTTTCTTGAAGGAAAAACGACCACTTATGCACCCAAGTGTCCCACAACATAAAGGGCCACCCTCAACTATAAATAGAACCCCTTGGACTTCATTCCAAGCTGCTCTTCCATTGCAAACTTGGTTCTAGCTTAGTTGAGAGTATTCCAAGCCCTTGAGCCCCTTTCTCTCTCTACCTTCAAGACAAATTCGTGAGTGAGATAGGTTCCTTTGTATGAGATCTATCCTTTGTGCTATGTAAAGCTCTCTCTTCTTTCTTCCCACCTCTAAATCAAATAGAAGATTGATTGAAGCTTCTTCTCCGAGTGAAAGAGGAGTTGCTGCTGTTCTTCTCCGAGTGAAGGGGAAGATGTGTTGCTGATCTTCAAGAGTGAAGATTGATCGTTGCTCCAGCTCCCTTGGTGAAGGGAAAACGTGGGCAAGCTCTCCAAGTGAAGGAGAGGTGCAAGGCAAGCTCAAGTAAGATAGGTAATTCTTGCAAGGCTGAAGACAAAGGTGAGATTGGGTAAGTCCTTTGTAGAAGGCTGAAGAATCTCACTTTGTGGGTAAGTCCTTGGATAGGTTGAAGATCTTAGCTTGTGTAATTAAGCCCTTGGTTGTGTGGTTTATGTTTCTTGTAATCTTATCGTAATAAATAAGAGGACTAAGTTGCAAATCCTAGAGTCTAACCAACTCTAGGTAGTGGACTGACATAGCTCCTAAGTTTAGGACGTGGAACCACTCTAAACCACCTGTCCAAGTGCATGATATTCATTATCTCTTATCCTTGCTTTGTATGCTAGAATAGGATATCAAATTGCTGCTTGCATTAGTTTTTACACTTCATTTAAATTGGTGGTCTAATCGATTTTGTGAAGTGTGTGTAGCTCTATTCACCCCCCCCTCTAGAGCCCATCGATCCAACACATTAGTCAACCCTCAGGTTGTGACAGGTCAGATGGAACTATTTTATTATGATATGTCTTCATCCTGCTTTGTATCTGTGTTAATTGATCTGGGTGCTACGCATTCCTTTATCACTGGAGAAGTAATTCATGACTGCAACATGATTGTCAGTCATAGAGTAGATAGTTTGATGCTAGAAACCCCTTTGTTGGGATCTGCAGTGTTGCGGGAGGTGTGTTCTTCCTGCAATCTTTCCTTTTCTGATCATCACATTCAGGTGGATCTTATACCACTTGAAATGCACCCTAGGGATGGACACCTTAGAGAAGTATAAGGTTGTGTTGGATTGTAGTTCCAAGCAAGTTGTATTCACAGACAACGGTGACACATGGATCTTTTAGGGAAACATAAAGATTCTTCCAACCTGTCTTGTGTCACCTATGGTAGCTGAGAAGTTGATGAGATAGGGATGCCTTGCATTCTTGGCTCATGTGGTAGATACCACAATGGAGAGTCCTCATCCTTCTGAAGTTCCGATTGTTAAGGAATTTGAAGATGTATTTCCTGAATAACTTCTAGGTTTTCCTCCATCCCGAGAGATTGATTTTGAAATTAATCTAATCCCAGGCATGCAACCCATAGCACAAACATCGTATAGAATGACACCTGCTGAAATGGCAGAGCTCAAGAAATAACTACAGGAGTTGCTTGAGAAAGGTTTTATCCGACTGAGTACTTCACCATGGGGTGCTCTGGTCCTCTTTGTTAGGAAGAAGGATGGGTCGATGTGGTTATGCATTGACTACAGACAGTTAAATAAAGTAACCATAAAGAACAAGTATCATCTACCAAGGATTGATGACTTGTTTGATCAGTTGTGTGGTGCAACTATCTTTTCTAAAATAGATCTGAGGTCGGGATACCATCAGTTGTGTATCAAGGAGAGTGACATACCTAAGTCTGCCTTTAGGACAAGGTATGGTCACTATGAGTTCATAGTTATGTCGTTTGGACTAACTAATGCACCAACTGCATTCATAGAATCATGAATATAATCTTTCAACTTTTTCTTGATCAGTGTGTAGTAGTCTTCATAGATGACATCTTGATCTACAGTAGAGATGTTCAATAGCATGAGAAGCACCTCCGTCAGGCTTTGACTTTTCTAAGAGAGCATAAGTTGTATGCTAAGTTTAGCAAATATGAGTTCTGATTACCAGAAGTTTCTTTTCTAGGACATGTGATATCTGCTTCAGGTATTCATGTTGATTCTAAGAAGGTAGAATCTGTCCTGCTATGGGAATAGCCAAAGACACCGACGGAGATTCGCAGTTTCCTAAGGTTGGCAGACAATTACAGGAGGTTCATTAAGAACTTCAGTTCTATAGCTTTACCCCTGACCAAGTTGACCAGAAAGGAGGTTCTTTTTGTCTCGAATGACAAGTGCCAACAATTATTCTAATTGCTAAAGGAAAGGTTAACTAGTGCACCTATGTTAGTGTTACTCAAGCAAGGGAAGGGGTACATAGTCTTCTGTGATGCATCTAAGAATAGTCTAGGATGTGTGTTGATGCAGGATAAACAAGTGATTTCTTTTGCTTCTCGACACCTTAAGAAATATGAGGAGAATTATCCGACACACGATCTAGAGCTAGCTGATGTGGTCCATGCTTTGAAGATCTGGAGACATTATCTCTATGGAGAGACATTCCAGGTTTTCACAGACCATAAGAATATAAAGTATATCTTCTCACGGCATGAGTTGAACATGATACAGGGCCGCTGGATGGAATTAATCAAGGACTATGACTGTAAAATTGATTATCATCCAGGGAAGGCTAATGTGGTAGTTGATGCACTAAGTAGAAAATCATCAACACCAGACTTAGATAAAGCACCGTTAAACTCCCTAGTTTGCTCTAAGAGAGATATGGTTATATCCTTAAGGCAAGACAATGTACAGCTTAAGGTATCGTTGTTAGCCGGGCTGTTAGCTGAGATGCAAGTGAAACCTACTCTGAGACAACAGATTAAAGAAGCACAACAAGCTGATATTGTGATTAAATAGATTAGGTCAGAGTATGGTAGTGAGAAACGGGATGGTTTCCATGATTAAGATGATCAGGTAGTTTGTTATCATGGTAGGATGGTAGTACCTGATGTTGATAACTTAAGAAAGTTAGTTATGGAAGAAGCTCATTCTTCAATGTATGTTATGCATCCAGGGAGCACCAAGATGTATAATAACTTAAAAGATATGTATTGTGGCCTGGTTTGAAGAAAGATGTAGCTGAGATTGTTATGCGGTGTTTGGTGTGTCAGCAAGTTAAAGCTGAACATTAGAAGCCCGCAGGAACAGTGCAACCTCTGCCTATACCGCAATGGAAATGGGATCATGTAACCATGGACTTTGTGGTTTGTTTGCCTAGAATAGCCAAAAGTCATGATTCCATATGGGTGATAGTTGATAGGTTGATAAAGACAACACATTTCCTTCCTGTCAAAACAACCTACAATGCTGAAAAGCTTGCACAGATATGCATAGATGAGATAGTGCGTTTGCACGGGGTTCCGGCTACAATTGTTTCTGATAGAGGTCCCCAGTTTTACGAGTCAGTTTTGGGAACGAATTCATAAAGCTTTGGGTACACAATTAAGGTTTAGTACAACTTTTCACACTCAGAAAGATGGACAATCTGAGAGGACCATGCAAACCTTAGAGGACTTACTTAGGGCATGTGTCCTTCAGTTTGTAGGAAGTTGGGATCTACACCTAAGCTTGATAGATTTTGCTTATAATAATAGCTATCAACACAGTATTGATACAGCACCATATGAGGCATTGTATGGTAGACATTGTAGATCTCCTTTATGTTGGTATGAAACAGGAGAATATCAACTTTTGAGTCATGAGCTAGTACAACAGACAACTGAGAAGATTAAAGTAATACAACAATAGTTGAAAGCTGCCCAGGATAGCCAAAAATCTTATGCTGACAAGCGTCGTAGACCCTTAGAATTCCAAGTTGGAGACATTGTACCTCAAGGTCTCACCTTGGAAAGGTATCCTGAGATTTGGAAAGAAGGGGAAGTTAGCTCCTAGATTTATGGGGCCTTATCCGATCATTGAAAGGATGGGAAAGGTAGCCTATAAGCTGGAGTTGCCACCTGAGTTGCATAGATTGCACCCAGTGCTCCATATCTCCATGTTGAGGAAGTGTCATCCTGACACAGAGTCAGTTTTGCAACATGTGGAGGTAGAACTAAATGATGATATATCTTATGTTGAAGGACTTGTGTTGGTCCTTGACAGAAGAATAATTTTTTTTAAAAAGAAAGACATATGTCTTGTAAAAGTTCTTTGGCATCACCATGGCATTGAAGAAGCTACATGGGAGCTAGAGGAAGATATGAGGAGGAAGTACCCTTCTCTTTTCTCTTGATGTTTTCGTTGATGATTTTGGGGACGAAATCCTTGTAAGGGGTGGGTAACTTATAACATCCCTGACCTGGGTTATGCTTTAACCCTAGGTGTTTTGTTTAAGAAAAATAATTATATGCTTGATATTATCTTTTAAAAAGTAATTAAGTCTCAATAGGAACTTATATTTCAATTTTACTCCATTTCGAACTATGTTGAAAGTAATGTTTTACTTGTTTTGGACTAAAGTGCAAATTACCCAAGTTGAGGGGTTAAAGTGCAAATTGTGCATGATAATATGTTCCTCATGTGTTGAATCATCATGAGAATGAAGATGATGTAGAGGTATGGCTATCCCAAGCCTGAGTACCAAGAAAGAGCTAATAAAGCTATGTTTCTGCATTAAAAACCTAGTTTTGGGGTAATGTGCAATTTACCCAGAGAACCCAGGGTTCAATATGCAATTTACCACTTCTAAATAGTCCCTAATATTTCTTGGCATCATGTGTAGCAAAGAAAATGAGAGGGGCGTCTCATTTGTATCACTTTAAAGGAGAGAGAATCTTGATATTAAAATAATCAAGATTTAAGCATAATTGAAACCTTAATTCAATTTAATGCAAAAATAAATAAAATAATTGAAGGGCCTTCAACCAAAAACAAGATGGTTTAATTTGCTCAAGTATGAACGTCTGTGTGCCTTGCAAAGGCAAAGGAAATATCTACGTGAGTGGAGAACCCACTCACATTAAGAAAATAAAAAGAAATATCCACTAACTTATGGATAATAATATTATAAGAGTTAAGGTGCTTAATTTCTATTCCCTTAATTCATGGATAATGGAAGGAAATTCGGAGGTGAGGAAGATATCTTTGCATTCAATGAACCAAGGGGGGAGAGGTGGCACCAATTTTGGAATTAAAAGATTTTTATAAGGCATTTTCTCTCTCATTGATTTTCTTATAAAAACACCTTTTACAACTCAAACCAAAGGCTTTTTCAAATCCACTTCTTCTCTTTGCTTGCAAAAATGACCAAGGGATCTAGGAGCATCAGGAGGACTACCCCCAACCTGTTGGTAAGCTTCTTGACCTTCGTTCACCTTGATTTCATGGTGGAAATCACAAATCAATGCATGATTTCTTCTTATCTCGATCACATCTTCAATTCTAACCATTCCTTTTCACTCAAAAGCTTGAGGAACGAACCTTGTGGTGTGAAAAATCTTCTTCCACCATTATTGACGTGAAGCTCCAAGCTTTGAAGCTCAATTGGAGGCAGGTTATATAACTTGAACCCTTATTCATTGTTATTGAATTTAATTTCTCAATCAATTATATTCATTTGCTTTTCTTGCCATTCCTTTGATTAGTTGATGCAACTACCATGATAATGGCAGTAGTTTTCGATGGACTAAGGCTTGATGATGATGGCATCATCTTAGGAACACATTCCAACAAGTTTCTATTGCAAACGTTTTTAAGACTTTGGTCCAAACGGTTTCACCAAACCGTTTGGAGACCAAACGGTTTGCAAACTGTTTGGAGGTTTGGATCCCAAACCATTTGGATGGGTTGACCATTTGGATGGGTTGACCATTTGAGGTCAGGACCCTAGTACATGTTGGATGATGATCCAATGGATCCAATTGATTGATTCAATATATGGAGAATCCTCCAATTAGAAACCCTAATCGACTTGTTGAAAGAAAACTCAATTGATTCATTCGATTTCAAGACTAATTGGACCAAATGGTCTTGAGACCGTTTCAGTCCAAATGGTCTTGAAACCATTTGGGATCAAACGGTCTCAAGACCGTTTGGAAGATTAATGGTTGAACCTTGATTGATGGATAGAGATCTAATGGTATTGATTGATGAATCCTTCAATCGCCTAATTGATGGCCAATTCAATGGTGCAAATCATATTCAATTTGATTGATGAATGTCCTAAGTGACCCATTCGGTTTTGAGGCTGGTTTGGCCCAAACGGTCTTGAGACCGTTTGAGTCCAAATGGTCTTGAAACCGTTTGAGGTCAAACGGTTTCAAAACCATTTGGAGTGAAAAAGGCCAAAACCGGTTGGATGATTCAATGTGATCAAATTGATTGGAAACTTAAAGTAATGGTTGGTCCATTGATCCAGTGGTTGATCATGATGATTATCAATGATAGGAACAAAGGTTGAAACCCCAAAGTACCTAGATGATCACTATCCTTAGAATGGTTAACTCCAAAAGCTTATAGAAGCAGTAACTTAATACACTATGTCAATCATAAGTGTATGTACTTGAAATGATGGGTTGACCTAATTAAAATCAAGTTTTGTGTAACTAACATCCTAGGGAGGATGAGAGAGAAGTATTTATACATGAGTATTAATCATGTAGTGATTAGGGTATGATCCATAGTGAAGAGATCATAAAACCCTAATCGTATAGGTTAATGAACCCTAACCCTGATATAGGGAAATTCTAAGTGAAACCCTAATCTAGGGTAATAGTGAAACCCTAATTGAGGGTGATGACATGAGTAATCCTAAGTTAGGGTTATGAAGTGTAAAACCCTAAGTTAGATAAATATTAAACCCTAATTATGTGTAATTGAGTATGAAACCCTAATTGGGATGAATAGTAAACCCTAATTGTGGGATATTGAATGTAAATCCTAATCTAGGGTGATTTTATGTGGAACCCTAAATTAGGATGATGCTATGTAAACCCTGGTATGTTAATGTGATGTGGAACTTAAATCCAGGGTGATGCTATGTAATTCTATATGAAACCCTAATCTTGGGCAATATGGTGATAAACCATAACCCTGATCTGGGTAATGGAATGAGTATCCCCAATTGAAATGAAATGGGAAACCTAACCCTAGTGAGGGAATAGCAGTGTTACCCTTGAACAGTGATTCTATATTTGTTTTGCATGGTGCTGATATGAAATTAAAGTAACTGTTATCATCTGTACTAATCATGCAAATATCATGAGATGATGAACATAGCCAGGTATGAGCTATGGTGTTTTATTTGTTAAATTGTTATTGGGCATTATGTGCCATAATATTCCTTGTTGCCTAGTAAGAGGTAATAAGAGAATTAATGGACCTTAAGTTCCATATGAGATGCTTGTGTAACGAGTATCATGTTTACCTTGGTCAGATGACCTGAAGGTTATAGTTACCTGAAAAACTGGTAACAATGCTCAGTGATGAGTTAAGGGTTTGAATACCCAGAACCATATGATTATGACATTGAGTTTGTGAAGGGATGAATATTCCCGGTAATTGAAATGAGGGACTGAGATCCCAATGTCTTATAAAGACTGAGAAGTAACTGATGAAAACAATACATGTTTCTTTGTAGCAATTGTCCTAATAAGTTATGTTTGAAAACTTGACTGATGCTAAAAGAATATGATAATGTACTTAATTAATCAAGTGAAATCTTTTCATGTAGAGCCCTGACCATATAACCATCATCGTCAGACGTTGGTGATGGTGAAACAGGTTTTTCCTTCGGGAATTCCTAAGGAACACATATTTTTGAATATGTGGGGGTAATGGGCGCTAATACCTTACACCTTGATGAAGGGATTGATTTGAGATAAGCAATAAATCTCCCAATCCTTCATTAATTGTTTTGGGATGGATGTGTCACGAATCTCTCGATGATGATGAATGTCAGGTCGATATGAGATAAAATCTCTCGATTGCCGATGAGAGTGCAGTTGCCACTGTAACTCTATAGCGAAGTTGCCAGTATACCCTGGAACGCTATGTTGAGCAGTTGACATAGTCCTGCTTGTAGTCTCGCACTGACCGAGATGTGAGAGGTCATGGAATCCGGTTCTTCATTTGACCTTATATGGTACCGATTTCGACTTTGCAGTGGTCGGTTGGAGGATGAGCGGTATACCTCATCTCCTCAGGGCATAAATACGTTTCTAAAGTGTAATCAGCCGTGTAGCATAGTTGCTAAGGTCAAAATGCGAGAATTACTGGTTGATGTACATTGCTTAGGATATCCTAGAAGAATAAATGATATACATGTTTCTTCAATATCTTGTTGAATAGTGACATGCTGCTTTATCAAGTCATAACTGAATTGTTTCGAATAAGCATATTACTCTAATAAGTTTAGATTTTGATTTGTCTACTGCTGGATATATATATGATTCTTCTACTCAGTTTATTTTTATTAAACTACAATAATAATGTTTTCGGTAGAGAGTTATATCTCTCGCTGGGGCAATTTACAAATTGTCTCACCCCCTTGGGAATTATGTTTTCCGTTTGTTGGAAAATAATATTACATAGTATGTTGGATAAATTGGAGGACTATGTTGGAATAGATGGTTTAAAATACTTATGACAATGAAATTCATTTCTATTTTTTTATAGCTGTAGGTGATGTATAATTTTTGCCAATCGAAAGGTAAGAGTTTAGGGATAACAAGCACTGATGTCAGATAGGTGGAGTCAAATATTGACATATTTATTAACAGAGAAAGTATTCACAACATAATTGTATTGTTGATATCAAGCAATTTTGATAGTTCCTTATTAGAGGAAGAAAAATTTCCCTAACAAAACTAGAAATCTCATAATAAGGTTTGATGATTAACAACAACATAATTTATTCTAATAATAAATAACATTTTTTAGGGTACTATAAGGTCATACAGACCACATTAGGGGGGAAAGATGACATATATTTTGTTCCATATAAGTAGTTTGTTCCACATTAAGACCAATAAATATTTTGTTCCACATTAAGACCAATTAATAGTTTGTTATTAGAATCAATATCAATTCTGATATTGGAATGAGATTACATATATGCAATTAAGGAAATAATAAAAAAATAATTCAATGAAGCAGAACCTGGCATACAAACAACAACCAAGGGAAACAACACTGATATTTTGTTCCATCATACAGAAATTGTTTTTTGTCATGTAAAAATCATATCCAAGTTCAAATCAATGACGTGGCATGAATTAAATTAAGAAAATAACAAGGAAGGTATACAATGAAGCTTAACATTGCATAAAGACCACATTAAAGAGAAACATGAGACATATTTGTTCCCATCGTAGAGAATTAGTTAATAAAAAATAACAATCATTAGGGTAGGTGTAAAGGTCATGTGATTTGGTAAACAAGCAGTAATGATAGATAGGTGGAATCTGTCAAATATTGACCTATTTATTAATAGAGAAAGTATTCACAACATAATCGTATAATGGTAGGTGTTTTTCTACTAATAAAAAATAAAAGTCATTAGGGTAAATATCCTACTATCTAACATAGAAATATAGGTAAGTAATAGATGTACGTAATAGAACATGGATAACAAACAATGCAGACACATGGGTGTAGCTGTTAAATACTCACATATGACAGTGACATTCCCACATTCAATTTTTGGTTATAGATGTAGGTGCAGGATAATTTTTGCCAATCGAAAGGTAATACAGTAGGGATAACAAGCAATGAGGACAAATAGGTGGAGGAGTAAATTATTGACCTATTTAGTAATAGAGAAAGTATTCACAACACAATTGCATTGGTGAACAGAGTACGTTGGATATGATCTTGAAGCAATCAATCAAACGTAATCATTATAATTTATTTGGTGTATTGGTAGTTATTTTTCTGCTAAAATAGACAAATTTTTTGGCCATAGCATAAGCTAATATTGTATAGATATCAAGCATTTTTGACATTTCATTATTAGAGAAAAAATGCCCTGGCAAAATTAGATATCTCACAATTAGGTTTGATGATTAACAACAACATAGTTGATTCTAATAATAAATAAAATGTATTAGGGTACTATAAGGTCATACATACCACATTAAGATATGTTGAACTATTTATTAACAGAGAAAGTGTAACATCCCAAATTTTAAATGAATTATGTATGGGGGTCTTAATTACAAATTTTCAGCTATAAAATTTAAAACTTGGATTCTAATGCAAGTTACCCCAAGTATTGAATCTGTTAGATGGGGTTGGCATAGAAAGAAAACAAAATATGCTTCCTTTAATATATTTATGATTAAATGAGTCCAATAAACAAAAATAAAAAGAAAACTAGCATTTATCCTCTCACTTTCTCTCTCCTATTCTTGATAAATGCTTAAAATAAATAAAAAAGGAAAGAGAAAAGGGCTTTGATTTTGAAATATCAATGCAGGGTAGATGCCTTGACCAAGAAGTTTTCCTTTTTCTTTTATGGCTTTAATATAAGAGGGAACTATACCTACTCTCTCCTCCATAAAAGTTTCTCAAAATGGCATGTGATATGAAACTCTAGGATACAATAATGGTTTACATCGAATTTGACTCTAAGGCTCACAAAAGGAAGTATTTGCCACTTATTTAATCAATTAAATGTATTAAAATTGTGTTTAATGACATGTATGAAATCTATGGATAAAACTTGTGTGAAACCTAAATATAACCATATAGGGAGAATCTAGACTCTTAGACCAGCCTATGGTCCAAGTTTGGGCTTGTTTCAACTTTGTTTGACCCCTAAAACAATTTTGGAATTTTTTTTATAAAGTGTGAACCCTATAGCTATTAACATTCGAATTATGCAAGTAATGTTTTGGTTATTTTTGGTTGTCATGCTCTTAACATGCTCCCTTTCCTTCCTTGACCTGATTGGACGGCTCTCCTAGAGTCCAATTTCAGGCGGACTGACCTAACGCTTTACGCGCATCTCCCCTGTCCAAGTTCCAGTCGCACTAGATTCTACAGTGGCATGTTTTTCTCTCAGCCCTGATCTCTCTCTCTCCACTTTCCCAGCACAAGAAAATAGTTTCCCAGCAATCCTCACAACCTCCCGATCAGATCCATCCCAAATATGTCAGGGTCTCCAGCCCTAGATCTCTCAGACTCCCAGAACCCCTATTGGTCTCCCCTGTTTCAACTATCGCAAGGAATCCAAGTTGTTGCAGACCACTTCATATAAAAGCAACCCTCATAAAACAATCATTGATCCTCTGGATGCCCAACATCATCATCAATTTTCCCTGAATGCTCTCACCCTACCCTCCCTTTCTCCACCTACCTCAGCCTGGGAGATCGACACCACCACAACTCTAGTGACCACTGAGACACCTTCCAACGCCTCATATTCATTCAAGGGTCCAAGAAGAAGCTTTCTACCATTTTGATTCTTCCCCTCATGGTGAGTTCTGTTTCCCCCCTTTTTCTTCTAATTCATCCGTTCTTTGAAATCAACCGACTAAGCTAGGCTTCCGTTCGTCGTTTTCTTTGGGGTTCATATCTTTGGCTTCAGCTGGATGTGTCGAACCTCTCTACCATCTCAATTGGCTCTGTGCTCAACTCTTTTAACAGCTTGTACCTCTCCGACCTGACACCTATGGAGGAACTCCATGTCAGAGTTTTCGGACACCTGACAGCTCGTTCCTGTGCTTGCCAAGATCAGAGGAGGGAGATTGTCGCCCCTATTTATACCTAAAGTCAATTTGGATCCATTTTGGTTTGGAGCTTCACGCTTCATGGATCCTGGTCATGCCATGACCAAGGCTCGAAGAAGCGAGGTTGATCAATTGTGTTTTCACCCCTTCACGTTTAATCTATTTATCGATGGTGCAAGGGAAATTATAGGTTTTCCCATCACCATCGTTGGTTTGGTTTGCGACGCCGTCTTGGCAAGTTCCTATTGGTCCACACAAGCCTAGCCAAGGGCCCCGTTGCCTTCCAGATAATTAGACATGTGGCTTTTCTCTAAACCGTGATTGGTCAGTTCTTTGAAATTTCATAATAAATCAACCACTCATCAGAAAAATATGAGAAGATACTCTTTGGAAAGGATTTTTTTAGAGGAATCCAATTTTAGAGTTTTTAAGCTGTGATTTTGCTTCCATATCTGATGTTTTATTAAAAATCCAAGTTTGACCCATGAAACCCTAATTCAGCATTACATGTAACTAATGTGCTCTAATCCAACCTAGATTTTATAATTTAATGACATTAATCAGTAAGCCCAACCCAAATGGACACAAACCCTAATCTGCCCTAATTCAACCTAGGACCAATACAAGGTATTGATTTATGATGTTTAATAACTATGAACATGTATTTAGAGCCTAATCCAGACAAGAGAAGGTTGACTTAGGATTTGACTCAAGATCAGAGAGGCCAAGTTAGGATTTACTTTGCTCTAGGTAAGTAGGTTATGCCACTATACATATTTACATTGGTTGAATTGGATGTTATGTATGATTTATGGACTAGGTTTTCAATTTCAAGTTCAATGCTCAAATCATGTTCATCATACAAATTGCTTGATGTTTTCTATATCATATGTCTTATGTTTATCATGTTCATTAAGATTAGAGACTATAATTAATGATCAACGATTAATGGATTTTAAAGTTCATGTTTTAAGAGGGAGAAATCCCATCATGTTAAGTTCAAGGATCATGTTAATGCTAAGGTCATGTTAATGATCAAGTTAATTGTATTTGAATTACTTTTTATATGCTTCTTGAATCATGGACCTTTATGGTCGTTATGGACATTTGTGCTAATTATGGGCTTTTATAGCCAAATCATGGGCATTCGTGCCATTATGGGATTTCTTAGCATTATGGGATTTCCTAGCATTATGGGTTTTCCTAGCAATCATGTGCTCTTAAGTGGGCGTCATAGAGAGAGGCATATATTACTGTTCAATTCTTCATGTTATAAGAATCATGTAATCAAGAATGCTAAGTCAAATTCATGTCAAGGTTTTCTTTCAAGTCAGATATACATGTTTATTTTCAATTCTTATAAAATGTATAGTGTCGCTTACTAATGTGTGTCTTTGTTTTCTCATGGACGTGGGACGAGATGTCCCTAGATCAAGGAGTAAAGGAAATTTTAGCGAGTGCTTCAAAGCAGAACTTTCTAGGACTTAGCTTGGTGGGGTGCCATCTACACCTTAGAAGATCCAGTATCCAGTTTCCAAAGATAATTATGTCATAGATTTGTTCTACATTTCATGTAGTAGATGTTAGTTCAATGATGAGATTAGTTTATGGTATTAGTTTTCTCTTTCAAATAACAATGTATGAATCAATATCAATATTAATGCATGGTGTTTCATTTATCTTGTTGTTATCATATATCATATTTTGTAATGTTCCTCCAAGCCAAGCTACCCATGTTATGAACAACATAGGGTTTGCTTCCGCTGGCATATATATATATATATATATATATATATATATATATATGTGTGTGTGTGTGTGTGTGTGTGTGTGTGTGTGTGTGCGTGCTTGGAGGGGCGTTACAGAAAGTATTCACAACATAATCGTATTGTTGAATAGGATATGTTGTACACGATCTTAAAGCAATCAATAAAACAAAATAATTTTAATTTATTTGGTATAATAGTAGTTGTCTCTCTGCTATTATGTGTAGTATTTTTTGGGCATAAATTCAATTGCTAATATCGTAGGGATATCAAGCATTTCTAACAGTTTGTTATAGGAGACAAATAATGCCATATTAAAACATGGAATATCATAATAGGGTTCGATGACTTACATCAGCATTAATGATTCTAAAAAAAATAGCAGTCATTAGGGTACTATAAGGAATATCATGTTGTCTAACATATCAATATAGGTAAGTTGTGTATGGATTTTAATACTACTAAATAGGTCATACATGGATGTTCTGGTTTGTTTAAAAAAACCATAATAAATATTGAATATCTTATACGACATTTTAGTGCCATATTATGTAAACACACATACATAAAGAATGAGGTTCTCATACCAAATAAAACGTGCACTAGTACATAACCGACCTTTAGTGTCAGTTATTTAAGGCCTTTAGTGTCAGTTTCTAAGCGGCACCTATGTGGGCGACGCTAAAAGCCCAGCCGTTACGCGTCGGTTCAAAAACCGACGCCATTACCCTTCGCGCGCCACCGAAAATGTGCTAGCAGGGCACTATTGGCGTCAGTTATTAGATAAGAAACTGACGCCATATACCTTCGCGCCACAGAAAGGGCGCCATCTTGGGCACTATCAGCGTTGGTTATTAGATAAGAAACCGACGCCATATGCCTTCGCACCACAGAAGGGCGCCATCTTGGGCACTATCAACGTCAGTTATTAGATAAGAAACTGACGCCATATGCCTTCACGCCACAGGAAATAGACGCCAGTTATTTATATAAAACTGACACTGTAACTATGTGTGTCGGTTTTATACAAATAACCGACGCCTATTTTTTGTTTTTTTTTTTCTGTCAGTCTGCAGACCTGCTGTATGGCTGGTCGCAGGATGAGAAACCTACAGTTCAGTTATGAACTGTAGGTTTTACGACATCCATTGATATCAGCCAACAACATGCCACAAACCTGCAAAATTAACAACAAAAATATTCACACATTTAGCAATGCAACCTGCGGTTCCATTTAATTTTCACACATTTAGAAACATTCATGTAGCTAGCAATGTGTAGTTCCATTCATTTTCACATTCACACATATAGAAACATTCATATAGCAACCAACAGTTTCATTCATTTTCACTCAGACACATGTAGAAACATCCAGACATGTAGAAACATTCACACATATTATAATTCAGAAATTCATTTACAAAATATCATTCTTTAGTCATTATTCACTATCAACATCCCAATTATATCTTAAATCCCCCACTACTTGTATGGTTGTTGCCCATTCTTCTCTTACTTCATTTAATTCTCCCGTCATATAGGGAGCATGTACATCTGGTAAGGCCGTTCTTGTAGTGTGGTCAGTTTTAAACACCTGTAAAGAGAATGATGTATATATATAATTAATGAGCTATAAATAAGATTGATATATTTCATATTATCTAATGAGACTATATAATACCTCAGCAATACAATCGATGTCCATTGCGGCATATTTGATAATCATGTGCATAAATCGCATCACATAGTATCCACATGCCCATCCGTTGTCTTGTGTAGCATACTATAAATTCAAACATAAAAATATTAAAAAATACAACTAATTAAGCATTGTTCACATAAATAATATATACATATATTGCAGTCGGGAACTTACATTCACGTTCTTCCAAATTATTAGTTGGTTCTTTTTTGTGGGGACCTTTCCTCCAGCCTTTTTGAACTCATCAAAACCCCTACATATTAATGTAACACAATACATTGCATAATTAAATAGTAATGTAATAACATATGTTAACGGATATGAAAATGAAATATTTCTCACCGGAATAATGCCATTTTCATTATGTGTCCATATTTTGTATTCAATTTACTCCCCTTAGGATCTAGATAATAGACAGTGAACGTCTCGGGGACAATAACCAGTAACTCCCAATGCATACCACTAGAGGTAAAAAAGTTAAAAATTAATAACTCAAAATCCACAATAAAAATGTAATTGTCTTAATAAGCAAAGTAAACTTACTCTACATTGAATGGAGCCATTATCATCGTCTTCTTTTTTTGAGCAAAAATTAAAAAAGCCTCACAGCAGTATTGTTGAACTAACGAAGGGTCTTTAGCTATGAATAAAAAATCCTACATGTTCGAATGCAAAATCTGCACATATCTTGTCTAAGTAGCTGCAAAACATGTATTATGTATGCATTAATAAATAAGAAACCAGATCACCAGATCCTACACAAGGTATATGGATGTATAAAGAAGATCTCGCCTTATCCATAGCTCTATCACAGATGTATTCAGCCAATCATATCGAAACAACTCCAAAATATCTTATATAAATAGTTTGCTTTCGTATGATTGACCTGCAACATCTGCATCTATAGAAACAGTTATAGGGCAATTTATATCATGTTCGCCTAACCATATTGCCATACCCCTACAGTTAGGACCTAACGGGACAGTTAGGTCCTGTGGAACCCAACTGGGTAATGTAGGAGGTGGAAGTGGAGGCCTAGATGTTGTGGGTGTCTTCTTTTTAACCTGTATATATATAATAATTTCAGATCAAATGACATCATATACACACACTAACAATTTAACGTAATGTAAATTTACCATACAATTTCAGTAAAGAGGACATCCGCTTTTAGCCACAATATCACTCCGCCTTCTGCCTCACCAAGCGTTTCACAATCTGGGTGGGCATATGGTAATGGAAGATCCATCCACTTGGGGAATATATGTACCAGGCTCACACGAATCCAACCAGCTGGTAATGGAGACCTATGAAACATTTCCCCTGGTAGGGATGGGTAAGCTGACGCCTCTGCAACGACATATTCATTAACTTTTAGACGGCATGGCTTCAACCCCTACAAATTTTGTGTAAAGAATGTTATATACATATATACATATCATCTTGAAAACATATCATCTTGAATTAAAAAACTAGTTACTATGTCATAAAAATACTTACAGCGGATGTGCTAGGTGGTGGGTCTATAGGATTACTCCCAACCTCTGTAGTAGGAGTAGTGCGAGACACCATAGGTACTGCTGGTAAGTGGCAGACTGAGATGCCTGCCACTTTTTCATTGCTTCTTCTAGTTTCCTATCAACTAGATTATCTACCTATACATGGATAAAAGAAACGTTAGATTCTAATTATTGAATTCTCTTTTACAGTAACATTATAAAGAAAGAATATGTTACCTCCTCTTGTGAAAGTCCCACTTTTGGGACATGTTTGTGCTGGAATGGCCCAAAAAAAGCTTTGATGCCCACACCAGCGCCTGCAGCCCTAACACGTCCAGGATGCTATGGGTTACCCAGAGCAACTGTCAATCCATCCCTTGTTCCCTCAGGGATGAACTTGCCTTGTTTTCTCAGCTCGTGCAGCTCCCGCTAATTGCCAAAACAAAAATTTGTAATTAAGTAAACGCCACAAATAATCAATATTCGAACGATTACTGTAAGAGTTGTATTTTACCATTTTTGCATCCGCCTCAGCAGTTGCGGGCTTCCTTATTTCTCCCTTCTTATTTTGCCTCCCAACTATCCAGACATCATGGCGAGACAGAGGTGTTCTACCTATAGTGGAGGACTCCTGAGTAGCAGCAGACTGAGCAGTAGCCTTAGACTGTAGTCTTTGGTGAATGCCTGCATACCCCTTTGGACCCATTGTGTGGTCATGCACATTCAGTGCACACCTTGATCTTTGTGCCTCACTGAGGGCCTAGTTAGTATGCACATTAATGATTTAGTTAGTAACAGTAAATGTTAATCTTGAATAAGTGAATACAACATATATTAATGAAATTGGGACTGACGCCTAATACCTTGAATTCATCAGTTTGTCTTGAAGCAACAAACGTGTCCCATTCTTCTTTATCCAGGAAGTTCCACTGTTCAGTGGCTGTCTTCTTCCTCTTGTCAACTTCTTTTATGTATTCTTGGGTGAGATTTGTCCTATAGTTCCTTAGGACTCTCCCACAGCGTTACATCACGCATTTACGATGCAACTTTTCATCCAATTCAAATATACTCTGCAAAATAGAATTCCTATTAACTAGTATCCAAAAAATTAGTAATCTACAAAATAGAATTACAAATTAATAATAACTCACACATAAATCCTTCCATATTATGTCTTTCTTCTCCTTAGAAACCTTATGCCAAGAATCTATCTTACAACCGCAATGGCTACGAGTAACATACCCAAGATATGAAAAAAATGAATTGCGATTCACACCAGATGCATTTCCTGCATTATCAAAATCCACAACAAGTTTGGGTCCATTGCCCTTTTGCGCTATTAACTTCTTCATCATAGTGATGCCCCTTCTCTTGTCAACTTTTTGGTGTTGCTGATCAAGTGCCTCAAGTGCTTCAGATGGTACATGTGCATCATCAACCTAAAATTTGACAAAATAAACACATTTACAAGATATAACTATAAATGGACATATAGATATAAATATATGATATATTTTTAAAACTTACATTGTGAGGCGGCGCATTGATGTCCTCACCCTCACGGTAATCATCAGCACGGTCATCAGGAGAATGCTCAGCCATCTAAAAATTCACATTCACATTGTAAAGTTCACATTGTAAAGTAATTCAAATTGTAAAGCTCACATTGTAAAGTTCACATTCACATTGTACAGTAATTCACATTGTAAAGTTCACATTATAAAGTAATTCACATTGTAAAATTCACATTGTAAAGTTCACATTGTAAAGCTCACATTGTAAAGTTCACATTCACATTGTAAAGTAATTCACATTGTAAAGTTCACATTATAAAGTAATTCACATTGTAAAGTTCACATTCACATTGTAAAGTTCACATTCAGAAAAATAAAACATATAAAAAAATATAAACATGCCTCTCATATTGCGATTTTTTTATCAATTAACAATCCTTCATTGTGATCTCCGCGCACATACAAGTCATCATTAGCTTCAATATTTGCTGGTGTTGGCAACCCAACTGAAAATGGACTGGAGTCATCATACTTATCATAGTATTGTTCTTCATCTATAGGATCTTCAATGAACTGTCTTTTACCATGAAGAACAACCGACCATTTATCATTTGCAGGATCATCGATATAAAATACTTGTTTCGCATGTGATGCCAATATGAATGGTTCATCCTTCTTGCCAATCTTTTTAAAGTTCACTAAAGTGAAACCCAATTCATCCACTATAATTCCTTTGGTGTTATCAACCCAATTACATTTG
The DNA here is from genome assembly GCA_963693085.1 of Alisma plantago-aquatica. Taxonomy (NCBI): domain Eukaryota; kingdom Viridiplantae; phylum Streptophyta; class Magnoliopsida; order Alismatales; family Alismataceae; genus Alisma; species Alisma plantago-aquatica. The sequence goes on from OY856411.1 coordinate 631,625,216, forward strand.
AAGAGTGGAATTCTGAAATCTATGTAGTCAAACTCCCATATGTCTTCAATGACACCGTAATATGACATTTTAGCTTCACGTGGACTCTTATCCTTTGCACTTGCAAAAAACATAGTCGATGCTTGAAGGGTGACCCCACTGTTTTGGACGACACTCTTATCATCTTGGCGCTTTATGTAATATGTGAATCTATTAATGTCATACCCTTCATAAGACATAATAGTCAATTTTGGTTTAAAGGAGAGGCATTTGATAGTTTCAGTAATATCATCTGGTGTTTGAGATAGTTGATGTAAGACTTTATTTTCAAACCACTTAATAATGTCTTGTTATGCTCTCTAGCAAGCCACAATGTATTGGCTCGAGGATATTGTCTCTTGATGAAATTGGTATGTTCCTCGATATAAACGTTCACTTCGTCCATGTTGTGTAAAATATACAAGTGACCTTGTTCCAACTGCTCATAGCTGATTACTTTCACACGTGATCCCAAAATTCCTTTGCCAAATTGCTCGTCAATATTCTTGTCATTATCAGGAGTGTCATTACCACTGAGAAAGTCATTGCAAAAATTCATAACCTCTCTCGCTACATAACCCTCGATAATACTTCCTTCAGGCCAATAACAGTTTCGAACATCACTTTTACAAACTCTCATGTATCGTTCAAAGGGATACATCCAATGCAAGAAAATTGGTCCCAACATTTTCACTTCCCTAGTCAAGTGGACAACAAGATGTACCATGATATCAAAGAACGACAGAGGAAAATACATCTCAAGTTGACATAGGGTAACAACTACTTCTCTTTGCAATTTATCGAGAGTATCAGGGTCAATAACTTTGCTGCACAGACTGTTGAAAAAGAAACAAAGTCTGGTGATTGCAAACCTTACATGCTTCGGCAATATAGATCTAATTGCCACAAGTAATATTTGTTGCATTAGAGTGTGACAATCATGAGATTTAAGACCTATCAACTTCAGATCTTTCATTGATACCAATCTACGGATGTTGGATGAGTAACCCTGTGGCACCTTAACATTTACCAAACATTCACAAAAAGCTTTCTTCTCCTTTCTAGACAATGTGTAACAAGCGGGAGGTAAGTATGTTCTCCGATTTCCCATTTCATGAAATTCTGTTAATTCTGACCTTATTCCCATTTCACGTAGGTCCAGTCTGGATTTTATCCCATCTTTAGTCTTACCTGGTATATTCAACAAAGTACCAATGACACTATCACAGACATTTTTCTCAACGTGCATGACATCGATACAATGCCTGACTGTCAAAGAACTCCAATAAGGAAGATCCCAAAATATTGACTTCTTCTTGAATAAAGATTTGTCACTCTGTGTGGCCATAGTACATTGTGATCTCTTAACAAATTCATTGACAAAGTATTTTACTCTTTCATAAACAACCTCCCCTGGTATAGGTTTAGGTGCACTCCGTTCCTCATTCAATCCACTGAATGCTTTGCGCTTCCTATGATACGGATGGAATTTTGGAAGAAACTTTCGATGACCGAGATATACAGTCTTACCGCCATGTTTTAGTCTTGTTAAATCAGTGTTCTCTTCACATATAGGACACACTTTAGCTCCTTTGACACTATATCCAGACAAATTCCCATATGCTGGAAAGTCATTAATAGTGCAAAACAACATAGCATGCAAACGAAACGTCTCTCTTTGTGAAGCATCATAGGTCATCACACCTTCACCCCAGAGTTTCTTTAAGTCATCAATCAGAGGTTCAAGATAAACATCGATGTCATTTCCAGGTTGTTTAGGGCTCGATATCAACAACGACAGCATTACGTACTTATTTTTCATACATAGCCAGGGAGGAAGATTGTATATAACAAACATGACTGACCAAGTGCTATGTTGGCTGCTCAATGTCCCGTACGGATTCATCCCATATGTACAAAGCCCAAGTCTTAGATTCCTGACTTCTTCACCAAATTCAGGGTACAATAGATCAATCTTCTTCCACTGTGGGGAATCAGACGCATGTCGTAGGATCCCATCATTATTTTTCTTAACATCTGCATGCCACCTCAAATTCTTCGCATCTATTGGATTGGCAAACAAGCGTTGAAACCGTGATATTATAGGTAGATACCACATCACCTTGGCAGAATAACCAGTTTTGGACTCCCCCGAAGTCGTCAATTTATACCGTGACACACCACATTTTGGACAATCTTTCAAATCCGCATAGTCCTTTTGAAATAATACACAATCATTCGGGCATGCGTGTATCTTCTTGGCATCCATTCCCATTGGGCACAACAATTTCTTTACGTGGTATGTTGAGATTGGCAGCTCGTTTCCTTCATAAAGCATTTCTTTCAACAGAGACAACAATGACGTGAAGCTTTTGTCGCTCCATCTATTGTTAGCTTTCAGCTTATACAATCTCAACACAGCGCTAAGCTTCGTAAACTTAGTACAACCTGTGTATAACGGTATCTCAGCAGCATGCACAATGTTTCTAAAAATGGGAGGTGGATCGGTGTGCTCTACCCCACAACTATCCAGCATCGCATCAACGATGTCTACTGGAACTGGTTCATTCACATCTACGTCATCGTAGGCAATTTCTTCTTCCACACAAGCACTGCTATCGACATCTACTAGTTTCGGGTTTGAAATCTCTCCATGCCAGTGCCATTCTGTATAGCCTTGTATAATCTCGTTGCACATGACATGACTTTTGATTTTGTCACCAGTGTTGACTTTCAAGTTGTTACCGCAATGCCTACATGGACAGTAGAACCTATCTCCTAGTTGTTTCCTATGTTCCTCGACAAATCTAATAAACTGGTCAAGACCAGAAATAAACTCTGGGGTGCAGCGATTGCGAATGGACATCCATGATCTATCCATTCTATGATCAAAGAGAAAACAAGTATATATTACAACAAGATTAGGGTCTAGGGTTAACAAATACATGTGATGTCATTATTATATATAATAAATGTGTGCCACCTATCCCATTCTTGAACACCTAATCTCACTAGTAAGTGTATAATGTGTATTGGGTTTTCAAGAAAATTTCAGCAACATTTCCCCGCTGTTCTCCAAGTACATATGTACTTAGAGAACAAACGGGGAAATGCTGCTGAAATTTTCTTGAAAACCCAATACACATTATACACTTACATCCTAAGCGAGATTAGGTGTTCAAGAACAGTCCCAAACCGGGGACTATCCAAGATTTACTCCTAATGAGTAAATCTTGGACGGGTTTCTAGGACAACAAATAATGTGTTGTCATTCTTATACCTAAAATCCTAGTTCTTCAAGTTAGGGTGATTATTGATGTCTTTAAAAGCATGATTGGCAATTTAGGGAAAAGTTCATCATTTACATTCCAAGCATGTCACATGTGTGCATTACAGTTCATCGTTAAGCAAGAAGGGTGATTAGGATTCTCAATATACTCAACAATGAAACAAGTTTCCGAAAGAGGTTTGGTGAAGATATCTATAACTTACTTAAACATTCAATTATAAAGTACATATACACTTAATTCAGAATAGCATGACGCACAAAGTTGCAGTCAATATGCTTTGTTCTATCATGGACTATCAGATTGTTAGTAATGAAAATGGCAATCTTTCTTTCTAGTGATATAAGAATATCAAACACATATACAAGAAAATGCTACTATAGTTTCATCTGTTGTGTAGCCTACAACAAGGTATTCAACTTTACTACCCACTGTTCTTTATGCTTTTTATGATCTTTTGTAGCTATTACTACCCAATGTTCTTTGACAATTTTTATTATTATATAAAGCATGGGAAAGAAGAATGTATATGGTTGTGATAATAAAACATTGTCATCATATTTCCCACCTGCTAGGCTATCAACACGACCCACCTACAGATGGTTCCCATATCGGCACTCAAAATTGGGACAAACGAGGAGCAGAACGAGGAGAGGAAGAAGTCGACGTACCTTGAGGGCAACGAGGTGAAGCTGGCAACGCCGGAGCAGAGGAGAGCAGCTAGAGGTGAAGTTGGCAGCGCCGGCGGCGAGGATCAGAGGAGAACGGCAGCGACGGCGGCGAGCGGCGACGACGATGAGGAGAACTGCAGCGACAACGGTGAGCGGCGACGGCGATGAGCGGCGGCGACGGCAATGGCGGCGAGCGGCGCGTGAGAAGACGAACGACGGCGGGGAGCAATCGGGGGAAATCGCCAGACCTAGCGAGAGTCGCAATGAAACAAAGACAATGGGGAGGAAAAGTTTTGTTTGCGGGGCTATTAACTGTACCATAGGTGTCGGTTATTCAAAAAAACCGACAACTAAAACTAACAGTGTCGGTTCTGAACAACAACCGACACCAATACTTGAATATAGTCGTCGGTTTTAACTACAAAAAAACCGACGTCTATATTCATATGTTGATTAAAAAAATCGTTCTCGATTTATGACCATAGTCGTCGGTTTCTACTTAAAATTGACACTTAAAGGGTGTGAAAAATTCCCCGCGGACAACGCGGAAAAACTCATAAGCATCAGTAATTGTAGTAAAACCGACGACCAAAATGTGTCTCGCGAATAACCTTTAGTCGTCGGTTTTTTATTTATCAACTGACGCCATATGTCAAATTTTGGAGGTAATTTTTTTCGCTGGAAATTTTGGATTTGGCGGTTAATTTTAGGTGTCGGTTTTTTATTAAGTAACCGACACTTAATAAAAGCGGTACCCGTGTCTGGTCGCCCTTCATAGATTGGATGTCGGTTTATGTTATCAACCGACACTGTAGAGTTTAGGTGTCGGTTTATTTATACAACCGACACTGTAGAGTTTAGGTGTCAGTTTATTTATACAACCGACACCTTGAAAAGTGACTTTATAAGCCATTTCTGTAGTAGTGGTGGATAAAATCATTTTACAGGTATAGGAGGTAAGTCATGCCTTTTTACAGGTATAGGAGGTAAGTCATGATTTTACAAGTATGTAAGTTAAAATCAAATTAATATAGGGGTTGTAGGTGCAGTATAATTTTTGCAAATCATATGGTAATAGTCTAGGGATAACAAGTACTGAAGATAGTTAGGTGGAGTAGTTAAATAATGACCTATTTATTAACAGAGAAAGTATTCACAACACAATCGTAATGCTGAATAGGCTATGTTGGACATGATATTCAAGCAATCATTCAAGGTAAATCATTTTCATTTATTTGGTATAATGGTAGGTGAGTTAAACAATGACATATTAATTTATTTGGGGCTTAATGAAGCTCAACGACGCATTCAGAACACATTTAAGGGATCAGACCACACTCAAGTGAAAAATAGACATATTTTGGTCCATCATAGAGAATAAATCTTGACCTAATAATTCCTTGCCTAATAAAACGTGTCCTTTTATGGCATAGTTGACAAACAAGGATCCCAGTTTAATAAACATAATACATAATGTGTTTAATAGATCATACATACATGGAACCAATCACATTAAATTGAGTAGGTATAAGGGGTTTGGAAATCAAAACAAGACTGCATACGAGTCTTGTATACAATACTGAATGCAATTAAACTCATCTGATGAGGTAAGGCACTCAGCCATGCATTACAAGATAATAATGGCAATTGAGGTTATCTAACACATCAATATCATTCATTGTATCAACCATTCAACATGTCTATGCTTACAACTAAAATTACAGATAAACTAAAAATAGTTTCGTATTGCTGAGCAGATATACTTGGTAAGAAGAATATTTATGTAGAAGAGGGAATCACACAGTCACCAAGAAAGTATCAGTACATACATGAAGACAAGGTAAAGGGAATAAAGATTAGTGTACATTCCTACTACTACCTCCGCCTACTAAAAGAAAAATATGCTCGGCCAACACATACCTCTCAAGTAGATGGGCAACTTTGGAATACAAGGGCTCGACAGTGGCGATTTCAGAGAACATTTGGTGGAGGATGTGGAGTTGAATGGGGAGGAGATCGGTGAAGAAACACAACACTATATAGCAGCTACGACAGGTGGTGCCCTCGCTAGGGTTTGGTCGACACCTTGCACAGAGTAAAAGGGGGTGTCAAGGGGCTTTAATTGGAGATGACAAGTCGAGATGCCTAACCTTGATTCTCTCCATCTAGCCTGGCATCGTAGCTTGACAATGCCTGAAAAACTAGCACACCTGTAACGACTGATAAACAAATCGTTACTGGTTAAGCAGAATTAAACATTAGTAGCGGATTGCTGAAAATCACTAAAAATTAAAACCATTTACAAAGAGATCCAAACATAGGAAAACTCTTTCATCAAGAACCAATGTATAACATTTACATCATGGTTCATAAGTACATAGCTTATACCACCTCTTCTCGAGGATTACAAACATCAACTGCCCTATTAACATTATATACAGACAATATAAGAACCTCGAGGCATCAAGCCAAAATCTCAGATCGATTCATTAAAAGCACTAACTACTAACTCCAAGGACCCGAGAGTACAGAGACGACACATAGGACTACTATCTATATGACCTGACAGACAATATCTCCACCTGAGATCTCATTGCTGTCCCTGGTGTTGTTGTCCTTCCTCTGTTGTAGGGATTTCTATTTCTTTGTCTGCGTCCACCTAAAAAAAATGTTGGATCCCACAGGGGTGAGACAATTTGTAAATTGCCCCAACAAGAGATATAACTCTCCGCTAAAACATTATTATTGCAGTTTATTAGAATAAAACTGAGCAGAAGGATTTTATATATATATTTAACAGTAGATAAATCACTATATGAACAGAGTGAAGTAATCTCCTTTCCTAAGGAGAACATTGCATCTACCCATGGCAGAGTCATAATTCATCCATCTACTTGCAATGAATGTAAAGAGATATAAATAACATCTATCAACTAGATATGCATAAAAGAAATGTAACTTCAGTCGGTAAATTTTCGTATTCAATCCTTAAGCAAACATGCTATACAGTTGATTACATTTTACAATCACACTTATCCCTCGAGGAGATGAGGTATACCGCTCATAATCCAACCGACCATTGCGAAGTCAAAATCGGTACCATACAAGATCAATGGAAGAGCTGACTTCCATGACCTCCCACATCCCGGTCAGTGCGAGACCACATGCAGGACATCTTGTGTCTCTGCTACATAACTTTCTAGGGTATACTGACAACTTCGCTATAGAGCTACACCGGCGGATGCACTCTCTTCACAATCGAGAGATTTCATGTTTACCTCCATCGATCCAACATTAATATTATTGGGAGATTCGTGATACATCTATCCCAATCTTCAGGAGATTCATGATACATCCATCCCGGTACAAATAATGAAGGATTGAGAGGTTTAATGTTTACCTTCCATCAATTCCCCCATTAGGACGTAAGGATATGTTCACCCATCAACCCCCACATATTCAAAAATATGCATTCTGGGTTTTGCCGCGGAGCAACCCATTTCACCATCAGTAAATACTCACACTGATGGACCTATGGTCATGGCTCTAGATGATATGATTTCACTTGATTAATTAAGTACATTAGCATATTCTTTTAGCATCAGTCAAGTTCTCTAACAAGAATTATTGTGACAAATACTATAAAGAAACATGTAAGCTCTTATCAATTGCTTTACCAGAACTTATAATACATTGGGATCTTAATCCCTTATCTCATCACTTGAAAGCTCCCATCTTATAACAACATCATTATCTTACTTATCAAATCTGGGTATTCATACCCTCAGTTCATTACTAATCACTGTTACCACTTGTTAGGTAATTATTACCTCTAGGTCCTCAGACTGAGGTATACATGATACTTGTTACACAAACATCTCACATGGCTCACAAGGCCCATTAAGTGTCTTTTCACCTTTCACTAGGAAACAAATTACTCATATGGATCATAAAATCCATGCACATTTTGTTACTTTTACTAAGCAACAATAACATTAAGGCACACAAGGCCAATCAACATTTTTATTATATAAATATCATAGCTCAAATCTGGCTATGTTCATCATCTCATGATATTTGCATGGTTAATACACATGATAACAGTCATGGCGATTTCACATCACACCATGCAATACAATAGTAACACCATTATTCCCTTACCATGGTTAGGGTTTACCATCGAATAGGGCTTTTAATCCCTTTACCCAAAAATTAGGGTTAGGGTTTCCCATTTCACATTAGTTAGGGTTTCATGTTTATATTATCTATCCAACCCTAATTTATTGTTCCATTCCTCTAGGAGCATTCAATAATATCATAAGTATTCACTCATGATCATTAATCTCATCATATATCATTAATGATTATCAATTCAAGGCATGAGTTCATCTCTCAACCTTACCATGGTATGTTTATATCATACTCATTATCTTGGCTTAACCCCTTTTTCATAGTATCTTAGTCAACACTTATCAAAGTGCATTGAATTCATTACATCTTCATTGTAACAATTTACATAACACACACTTCTTGTGTTTCTTATCCAAGTATATTGGATTTGAGGTGCATCAAGGTATATCAACCCTGAAATGCTAAATGTGATATCTATCATGTCTTGATGTATCACTTTTCTCATCACTTCCAACTTACTTAAGTTAAACAACTGACCTTGTTTTAAGGTATTTCCCTCTTAATACTTTTAACCACTAACCTATCACCTTTATCATGTAGTCCATATGTCACCCATTAGAATTTGTACAACTATCTTTAATGATACAGACTTATCTCTAGTTAAGACATTACATACTATAAGGTTGCCTGTAATCAACCACTTGAGATATTTCATCTCCATAAGGTATTACCCACTATTTCATCATTAGGGTTTTCTCTTACCTTCACCCAATTTTAGGGATAGGGTTTCATATAACATTACATATCATCACCCTGGTTTAGGGTTTCACATGGCATCACCCTATATTAGGATTACATTATTACCTTGGATTAGGGTTCGAATTCATCAATCAACTCAATTAGGGTTTTATGATATCTTTATCAAGAATCATACCCTAATTGTATATCACATTTATTTTGAATGTGTTAGGATCAACTGTTTACATGATTATCATTCATGTATGAATCTTTCTCTCATCCTACCCAGGATGTCCACTACTCAATTCTTGATTAGATTGAGCCTACTTCTTATTCAAATACATGCATTTAGGGTTAGCATGATATATTGAATTATTGCATCATTATGCATCAATTATTAATCCCACTAAGGGTATCAATCATCTAAATACATTAGATGTTCAAATGGTTTGGTCAATTGAACTTTCAGTTACACGAGGTATCCAATTGAATTGACCAATTGAACCTTCAAATACATTAAGTATTCAAATAGATTGACCAATTGAATTTTCAATTACATTAGGTATCCAATTGGATTGACCATGTTACACCTCAAATGGTTTTGGTTACTTAGACCCCAAATGGTCTTGGTCTCTCAGAACTCAAACAGTTTGAAACCGTTTGGGCAAATTGCCCTTGAAATTGTTTAAGCAAGAAATGCATTGAAACCGAATGGACTTGGGTCTCCAAATGGTTTTGAGACCGTTTGGAACCAAATGGTCTTGAGACTGTTTGGAACCAAATGGTCTTGAGACCATTTGGTCCAAACCCTCTCAAAACTGAATGGACCAAAAAGGTCTTTCAACACTTAAACAATTCAAGGTTTCAATCAATGAACCGACTATCAATTGAATCCTTGATTCATTCATCAATTGAACTATTAAATCATCCTTCAATTGGACCATCAATTAGGGTTTTGAACCCAATTGAAATAGGATTTATAATCAAGAAACCTTCAATTAGGGTTTTCAAATCGAGGAACCTTCAATGATTAACATTGTGGAACTGATTCAATTGAAATCAATGAATCATCATCAAATTATGATATGACCTGACCTCAAACGGTCTTGAGATAGTTTGGATGAACTCCAAACGGTCTTGAGATGGTTTGGGTGATCTCCAAATGGTCTTGAGACCATTTGGGTTAATCAACCCAAAATTTTAAATCAACCAATTGAAATTTCAACACTTAACCCGATTAGGGTTTAGTAATTGATTAACCTTCATCTGATGAACCCTTTGGAATCAATAAATTAAATTTAATGGCTCATCAACCATCAGAACTAACATCAAAACTCCAAACGGTCAACTATGGTCAAACCTTCCAAACGGTTTGAAACCGTTTGTCTTCTAACGGTTTGATGAAACTATTTGATTTCAAACGGTTTTGTTGAAACTGAATGAACATCTTGTTGAAACCGATTGAATAACCAATTTTTTGGGAAACGTGTCCAATATGATGTCATCATCATTTACCTTCGTCCATGTAGTTCCTAGTACTTCTGATTTCATGGAATTACCAATTTCAACAAACAATAAATCAAGAAGAAGAAGGAATCAACATAATTGCAAAATTAATGGTTGAATAATAATGTAAATGGGTTCAAGTTATATAACCCACCTCCAATTGAGATTCAAAGCTTCAATCTCACGTCAAAAATGGTGGATGAAACTCCTTTAACTATCCCAAGGCTCTTCCTCAAGATTTGAGTGAAAAGGAATGGTTAGAATTGAAGATGGAGTGAAGATAAGAAGAAATCAAGAATTGATTTGTGATTTCCACCATGGAATCAAGGTGAAAGAGGGCCATGGAGATTACCTACAGGTTGGTAGTCTTCCTCCTGTTGCTCGTAAGCTCCCTTGGTCATTTTTCAAGCAATAAGTGAAAGTGGCTTCGAAATTACCCATTCAAGCTATGGATAATTGAGTATATATGAATTTTATTGAAAATTCATTTAAAAAAGAGAAAGTACGAATTATCTCCTCCATTTACCTTGCCACTTGAACCCTTCTCTTCCTTAGATACGAGGATATCTTCTTTTCCTCTTATTACTCTCAATTATCCATGATTTAAAGAAAAGCAAATTAAGCACCTTAAATCATATAATACTAATATCCATAAGTTAGTGGATATTTCTTTTTCTTTTCTTAATGTGAGTGGGCTCTCCACTCACGTAGATATTTACATTGACTTTGCAAGGCACAAGGACGTCCACAATTTTTTATTTTCAACCAACACAATTTTGGTTGAAGGGCAATCCAATTAATATAATTATTTTTGCATTAAATTGAATTAGGGTTTCAATTATGCTTAAATCTTGATTATTTTAATATCAAGATTCTCTCTCCTTCAAAGTGATACATATGAGACTCCCATCTAATTTTATTTGCTCTACATGATGCCAAGAAATATTAGGGACTATTTTGAAGTGGTAATTTACATATTGAACCCTAGGTTTTGAGTAAATTGCATATTATACCAAAACTAGGTTTTAATGCACAAACATTGATTTATCAATTCTTTCTTGGTACTCAGGCTTTTCCCAAGCCATACCTCTGCATCATCTTCATTCTCATGATGCTTCAACACATGAGGAAAATTTAATCATGTAACATTTGCAAGTTAACCCCTCAACTTGGGTAATTTTCACTTTAGTCCAAAATAAGCAAACATTGCTTCGATATTATTCAAACGGGACCAAAATTGAAACATAGGTTTCTCTTGGGCCTTAATTATTTTTTACAAGATAAAATTAAGGATATAATTAACTTTCTTAAGTAAAACTACTATGGTTAAGGCATAACCCATGTGAGGGATGTTACAACACCCCCAATCCAAATCCATCAGCTTCATTGACCATCTGTTCACCCTACAGCCTTGCGCTGCCATCAATTCAACGTAGTAGAGGCAGCTTTAAATCACAGAGGCAATAGTTCCTCCCTAAAGAGAGTAGAAGAGGGAGAGGGGAGCAGGTCGAGGAATGGTTTTGTCAGGTTAGCAGAAGAGGGAGAAGGGGAAGGGGGTGTCGGGTGTAGCTGAATAGATTACTCACGTTATGAGCGAAACCCGGGTTAGGAAATGGAATCCTGCCTCTTGTGAGACTGGCCTGGTCCAATTTTTAGGTTTCTATTATCCTGAAACAGAGCCAAAACCAGATTAGCAACCAAATAGAAACAAGTCCTAATCTGTCGAGTGTTTGTCAGGGTTGGCACTATGCGACAAGCAATAATCTAGATCTAGTCTCGTGCCAAACACAGACTGAAAGCTTAAAAATAGTTTATGTGTTGTTTTATTTAACTAGTCAGAATCACGGCCCATCCAATTAACTACATCTGATTGGACCAAATTAGTGGTTCAATTAGAAGAAGAAAAATAGAAGGCAGAATGCAAATATCAACCTGTGACACACCTTGCTAAACTAAATTCTAATTGCATAAAAGTGCTACTCATATATCTAGAACTCGACATCGTTTTAGGAGAAAAATGACTGTAACAAAACTCATTGCCTTATATTGTGATTTATATTATTATGGTAGTATTATAAAAGTAAATTGTTAGATAAAAGTATATTGATTAGATAGATTTTAAAGAGTTATATTTATTGGAAGATACCGTTGAGGAGTCAATTGTGAGAAAATACGGTTTATATTGGGTTGGAAGGGGAATACTGCTATATATATGGCCCTTATGTCTTTGACATCATGTGGGGAAATTTTAAGGAGCCATGGAAAGCCACTTCATTTATAAGGGAGATTCGCGTAGTTCTCAAAGACCATGCCATTATAGGTTTCCTCATACCTAAGCCAACTAATGCAGTCGCAAGAGCATTAGGTTTATGGGGAACAACCCTCGAAGACACATAAATTTGCACTGAACATACGCTGCTACCCATGAGAGTGTGCGGTCTCATCTTCATGGATAGGTGTAATGTTCCATACATCGTCTTCAGGCGTACACCAGTTGAATGATGCAACACATCGATTAGCCTGCGGTGACACGGAGTCATGCACAGACATAAGTTTTTTTCCTGCTTTTGTATGGGGTCAAAAGTGAATCTGATGGGGGGTTCTTTAAACAACGAGTTTATGAGTGAGAATTATTTATAACAAAAAAAAGTATTATCAATTGGGTAATTTAAATTAGTTACTCGGTGATTCTAGTTACAATCTGGGCATTCTGGTTATATTTTTTCATTCTGGTTAAAAAAATTCACTCCGCTTTGCGATTCATATGGAGATTTTTTTCCAGAAATGTCATTTTACTATTTTGCATAACATGATATAAAATTGATGTTGTTTTTACAAAATGAGTCTTTGTATTACAAATTTGGTCATCTCTTTATAATTTGGTGCCTTCCTGTTACAAAAGTGGATCTACAGATAACTAACCTAGCTACCCGACAAGTAGTTTATATATATATATATATATATATATATATATATATATATATGTATGTGTGTGTGTGTGTGTGTGTATGTTCCAGACGGAGAATACAAACATAATGCTATATTTACAAAATGAGTTTGTCTATTACAATTTGGACCGTCTCATTGCGAATGCATGCCTTCCTATTACAAAACTGATGCACGGGTAGTGAATATATACCCATATATATATATATATATATATATATATATATATATATATATATATATATATGGGTATATCTTCACTACCCGTGCGGGTAACTAAGATTCGCTACCCGTGCATCGGTTTTGTAATAGGAAGGTATGTATTTGTAATGAGATGGTCCAAATTTGTAATGAGATGACCAAAATTGTAATACAAAGACTCATTTTGTATTACAACGCTGTTACAGTCATAAATATATATTTTACTGTTTCCAGACAGAGAATACAAACATAACGTTGTATTTACAAAATGAGTCTTTCTATTATAATTTGGACCGTCTCATTACAAATGCATGCCTTCCTATTAAAAAATCGATACACGGGTAGCGAATCTTAGTTACCCGCACGGGTAGCGAAGATATACCCTATATATATGCCTTCCTATCACAAAACAGATTAGACCTTCAAATTATATCAATTAGGAGCAATAGCTTAATGGCAATTTGAAGTCCTACCTAACAAACATAGCAAGGATGAGAGATATTGATAACAAGCACTTGATAAAGAGATGTAGAGTGGTTCCACACTTCAAACTAGAAGTGAGTCAGTCCACTACCTAGAGAGGTCAACCTCTAGGACTTTGCAAGTGCTTTTCTCTATTATATCACCATAGAGATTTACATCAATAGACCATCAAAGGACTTACCCATCCAACCACAAGGAGTTCTCCACCTTAACAAGGAACTTACCCACTTAGTTTGAATCTTCAACCTTCACCTAGGTCTTACCCATTCAAGCTCAAGTCTTCCACCTTGAAGGACTTTACTTCTCCTCTTAGATCTTCAGCCTTTGCCTTCTCCTTCACCTGGAGAAGATCACCACCTCTTCATAAACCTTGAAGAGGACTATCTATAGCTCCTTCTTCACTCGATGGAGCTTGCTTCAACATTTCTTCATAAAAGAAGGGGGATAGGGAAGTAGTGGAAGATTTAAGAGGTTTATATGTACAAAGGTGGAGCTCTCTTACAATAATCCTAACTCACTCACAAATCACGAAATGAAGTGTAAACTAGAGAGAGAAAGGGGTTCAAGGGGTGGCAACACACTCAACTATATCAAGGTAGTGAATGAGAAACCTTGGAATGAACTCCAAGCGGTCCTATTTATAACTGGGGGTGCTCCCTTGAGTTGGGGAACACTTAGGGTCGAATTATAGCCGTTTTAGCATAAGGCAACTGATTTTTTTTGTCCAAACAAGTCACCAATGGTTAGAATCACTTTTTTTGTATTTTTCGTACAGTACATTCGGTCGAGATTCAATAAAGGTAACTCGATCGATCAATTTTCAAACTATCGGTCGAGTTTGTCCTGGGAAACTTGACCGATCAGTTAAAATTGCATTTGGTCAGTAACCCATTCGGTCGAGTTCTGTGAATGCATAACTTGACCAACGCACTCATCAGAAAATTGATCCAAGGGATCGGTCAAGATTGCAACTCGACCGATCAACAATCTGTGATCAATTTTCAAATGTGGTTAAAAAATGATTAAAAATTAGTTAAGTGTCCCACATATTTTCTCATCTTAGTTACAAGTCATATCATCAATACAAGTGATTATAAAATTCTTCTAAGGTCGTTTGAAAGGATTTCCTTATTAGCACATTTGCATAGCATTTGACTTGAACTTTGACAAGCTAGGGCTTGTGTAAATTGATTCTTTTCATGTACCTAACGCCTGATATCAATCTTGAATACACATATTAGATACATATGAATGGAATGGTTGAGTCATTATCAAAATATGGACAATATATAACCTCTAGGTCAACAGACATAACATCCATGATGTCATAAAAGAAAAAGAGACCTTGCACACTCCTGTGTCCCCTCATTCCTCTCCCATATGCTCTCTTGTCATCTCCTTCTCCCTCTCTCCTCTTTGTCTCTTTATATGTAATCCCCTTCTCTCTCCTCTCACCCTTTCTAGCACGATCTATGTATCTTCACTCCCCCCCCCACAACCATCATGCTCGACCATCCGACAAGGAGCCAGGGACGACAATCAACCCTTCTTTGCAGCTAGTTGAGGAACAACTATAAAGAACTATCTAAAACTGATGCCATTAGCAGGCATTAGTTATTGATGAGAAAATCTATATAAGGTCTGAGCGGCAGTAGAAGCAAGAAGCAAATCCACATCTCATTGATTCTGGAAAATATGGACATTACTAATTCTGGCAGGATGGTACTCTTACGAGTCATGCACATAGTTCATCCCCAAGTTTCTGGCAATGAATCCCTTTTGGTTCAGTCTAGACGTCACTGAGTCACATTCCCTACTGATCACTTTGTAGGTGCAACAACCCCAAATGACCAATATGACACAATAATTTTTGTAGAAGAGGCTATCTTAATGGTCACGCAGGTGCTTGTCGAGGATCACATACATTCTCTTCCTATCATCCACTTAATTTGTGACTAATTTTGTTTCTTCTTCACCTTTTATTTTCTTATTACTTGTTACTTGCAATGATCCACTTAAATTATGACCAAGTTTGTTTCTTCTTCACCTTTTCTTTTCTTATTACTTGTTACTTGCAATGCCAGCTTGAATGTGAAACCAATATCTAATCTGGTTGTATGTTATTGGCATATGTAATTTAGACCAGAGGCTTCAGTACAATTGTCATTTACTGAATTTAAAAAGATGGATGCTCTTTTCAGTTGGAGGGAACCTGTAACATCCTCATTTCGAGCATTTCAATATAATCCGTGATCATCATTCTTTAAATGGGTCATTATCCCTAATCTTGATCATTATAATTGAGAAATTTTCCATTGATAAATAATGTGTAAAAAAATTAACTCTCAAAATTTTGAGATCTAAGTCTTTTTAGATAATTAGCTATGTAATATTTAAGCTCAATCTTATGCTAATCATATTTATTATCCTGCTCATCTAAGTAGAAATCTAATCATTCTAGATTATTCTACACTCGAAAGAAGACATGTGGTAAAAATTGGATATCATTTGGGGTTGGCTTGATTAAGTAAAAGATTTTCTTTAGATAATGGCAAGAAAATGCTTTATTCCTATTTTCTCAGATTTTCCAGGAATTTCCTTTGAACCAGATTTTCTAACAGCCGTCGGATCTGGGTGCGGGAAGAACTGGACTAATCCCAGCCGCTTGCTAGTCACCTCCTTCCTCCCCACCCTCGGGAACAGAATCCTCTCACAACCAAGCTTTGATTTCTCACATCTCTCTCAACTGTTTTGGAAACGGTTTTGGCCTACGTCTTCAGGAGATCGTGGCGCATCATATAAACCCCAATACGAGCCCTAGTTTTAAGCCATAAGAAAACGCCCAAAAACTACCGGCGTTTACCTTCCGTGTCGCCATCACCGGTGACTATGGAGCGTCCATCTCGATGTTGTGGGCATCCACAGTGCTCAAATAGAGATCCCTGATGGCTATTCTTCCCCCGATTGGTCACTTTCACCCCCATGCAGACCCCCTCATCACCGTCTTCATCCTCCAGCCATCCGCCGCTGCTCTCCATATCTGAATCATCTCCGACGAATTCCACTCATCCTCACCATCCCTTATATCCCAGAAACATAACCCCATCATCCTTTTGAGCCACGATTCGTTGTGGCGGCCTACCCTCAAGAGTCCATGACGGCAGCAGACTGAACGTCGCCGTCGAGGAACCCCAGGTGTGCACGGCTGTGCGGGAGCCACGAGAGAGCGTCTCGGAGCATGCTAAAGCTTCTCCCGCCTCACACAAATCACCACGAGTGGTATGTCAACTACCCTCATCCCTTCTGTAACTTCTCCGTTTCTGTCGGCTTTTGACGTCGTCGCCGCCTCGCCTCCATGGTCACCGTTCGTGTGATACATTTCCTGGCTTTGTGAGATTCTCGTGAGCTGCATGGGTGTGCTCTGGCTGTTCTCAGGACACGAGCCCCTCTCTTTCTCCCTTTCACCTTGATTGATCTTCTTCCCCTATTTCCTTCTATTTCACGGCAAGCTGGAGTTGCCACTCTGCCACCTCCTGATCTTGGGCAAGGGGTCGTCAGGTTCGTCCTGGCACAACGAAGCCAGTGTGCAAAGTCCATGTTGCACGAACACCTTTATGCTCTAGATTGATCATGGAAATCCCTTTGGGTTGGCGCTTCTCAAAGCAGGAAGACGATGTTGGCTTTTATTCTTGTTTATGCGTGAGCCCTGCATATTTTTTCCTATTATACAATTAATGATCAGTGTATCTTATTTATGGGCAGACCACTAATTGTTAAGACTTTAGAAAAATCCTAGTAAACAGACCATCAATCAGAACATTATCAAAACTTAGCCACGGGTTCAGAAAAATATACTTAACCAAAAATCAAATACTTATGCATTTGAACACTAATTACATATTCACACTATGATTAACAGAATTATTACTAGTTAAATACGTGGATCGACTTGAGAGTTACATATCCAACCTGGACTCTCAGTTTAGTAACCCTAGTTACTTAATGAGAACATGTAGTTAATAAGAAAATGATGATGTATGATCGTACTAATATTTGTAAACTAATGATACAATCTGATAGATAAACCTGAAATCCCAAACACTGGGATTGAAGATAACTAGTTTTTTTAAAGAATTGGCGATTCATTCATTCCATCGTCTGAGTTTGAACTCTTGACTTCTCGGTCATACAACACAACTTTTACCACTCGGGTACCACTTCATTGTCATTGAAGATAACTAGTTATTGGTAATGATGTCATTATACTATACTGTTATCTTATAAATATTGATAATTTATGAAATAAGAACATAAAGATAATGGGTATACATGTATATCAATATGGACCATTTCATTCATGTAAAGAACTCAAACACGAATGGATACATACAAGGGTTAGTATAAGAAGCCCTAAAACAACGTTAATCTTAGGGTTACTGAAGTAAGATGAGGAAAAGTGAGTGTGATAAATACCCTAACACATACCATATAACTCATCTCTTACAAAGGATAAGACAATACACGCTAGTAATTATTAGATCATTAAATCATGGCTACGTTCCTAGAATTCACTCAAAAATCAAATACATACACCCTGAAACCCTAATTGAGGACAATAATAATCCTAGAAGTATTGACCCTAAGAAAGGACATGAAAACTGATAAACAATTGATTTTTCAGGAGAAGGTTAGAGGAAGGATTTGAAGCAGTGTATTCTTGATAAGACTTGTCTTATGACAGGTAAGTGGGTCATGTCTTTTGAATTCATGTTATCTAATTATCTGTGTCAGAATAAACCATTAGACACATGGTCTAATTTTCGTATGTAGAGTACGACTTTCCCATACAATAGAATTTCTTCCTCAGATAGCTCGTTCTTAGATTTTTTAAATTATCAGTTTCAAGTTGTCGTTCATGCATAAATGTAGAAATCAACACGTGGATCATTAGAACTCAGAATATATGATTAGAATTTATTCCAATATATCAATTCCTTGTTATCATTTGTATTAGAATATCAGAATAGATAGAGAATCTAGAATTCAAAATTGTCACAATTATTTACTAATTGAGATTCAAAATTCAAAACAAAATGATTAGCACTTAGAATGAAAATATCAGAATTTATCTCCACCTTTTAGTTCCTTGTTGTTATACCAGAATATAGATTTATCATACAAGTGGGGATAAAATTTAGAATGTAGAATGAAAGAATAGAATACATACTTCAGAATTCATCTCAAATACTTGAGATACAACACTAAAATAGAAATAAAATGACAATAAAATCAAAACCAGAAATAAAAATAGAAAAGAAAGAATAGAAAATGACGCCAGAACATAATTGATATTATATAATAAGTCCTCATAGAATATAAGTATTGCGGTATAGAGAACAGAAGACTTTTATGCCACAGAAGGTGCATTACACCATAGAAGGCACTTAGTGCCACAGAACAGAAGACACCTCAGTGTTACCAGAAGGCTTTTATGCCACAGAAGGTGCATTACACCATAGAATATACATAGTACCACAAAAGAGGACTTATTGTATAATAGTGGCCGCATAAAGATAAAAGATGTAAATAAAAGATTTTTATTTCAGTATATCTTCATAGTTTTCATAATGCAGATATTTTTCTTCCCAGCTATTAGAATTCAATGTCCCTTATTCTAACCTAGGTTTCCCTTTATGCATGATTGGGGATAAGATGACTGAAGGTTTTAAGCTTCAGAAAGAACATCCAAGATAGAGTTTGCAAAGCGCGGAATCAGAAGGATTGCTTAGTGGAGCGCCATCTACATGATCCAAGTTTGATATTTAGATTCTGGACTTTATACTCTTGTATTGTGTTTTGTTTCTAGGAATTTATGAGAATACATTTTGGCACAAGTCTGTAATGGTTCTTTTCTATTATTATTGTAATGATTATCATATTTGTGACACTCCCAAGAAGAATAAGAAAAAGATATTTGGCTTCTTCTCATGTGATAAAGAAAATTGGGGTGTTACAAAACCCAACCATTGTACATCATTTTACTACATAATTGCACATCTATATAGCTCATGTGTGAATTGGAGAGTGTACGACATATCATGCCACTCTACTATGGTTTCCTTGTATGAATTAGAGAGTGTATGAAATACCTCAATAAATTAAAATTTTGATATATTAATCCTCACTATTCAGTATTTCAGAAGTTGTAAGCTTAAGGTTGTCTACAAATCTGAAATCAATTGTTAGAAAACCCAAACCAACTAAAGATAATCAATCAAACATCTATATAAAACTGGTCATGTGTGCATACATCAATCGATGAACTATTTAGAGGTTGTTTTTAATTGACTTGGATTTTTTTTCTTTGTAGGTGGAATCTAATGGTTCAACTTACATGTGAATCCCCGAGGCCAGAGCAATACGTGCTAGAATCTAATGGTTCAGATACCACTTTTGCTGGAGTCCTATTACATGAATCTCTTATACCAAAAGGATGGTGGAAATGAAGCATTCTTGTCCATCTAACTTATCATGTTCAAGAAAATTCTTCTTACATGTTGTTGCAGCAACAACAAACATCATCTCTCTCGTATCTATCTTTACTCGGTGTTGTGTGCGGAGGAAATTTGCTGCTACAAAGAGTCATAAGTGTCATTTAACTCTTCTCTTTTCTCTCATCCCAGTCCTTCATAGTCAGCCTCAGACAATAGGAGAGAGCAACACTGTGAGAAAGTGCCTTCACCTGCAAGCGACAAGGAGGTAGCAGTAACTGGATGAGCAAACTGTACACGGGCACCTACTCCAACTTTTTTCGCCAAGTAGCAGATCTGCCACATCCATATGGAAAATACAGATAGAAGCAACATCGCTACTACGAAGGTGAGGGTGAGAAACCTTCAGCGTCCATGAGAAGGAATGAACAACCATTAATACATGTGAGAGTAGACTTGCCAGAGCAATTTCGACGATGATAGCAATCAACCTCTGCTTCGCTACCTTGGTGCCGACGTTGTCAGTTGCCGGTGCAGATCCATTGACTAGTACCAATCGTTGACCACCCGAATACAAATGAAGGTAGGCTTGAAGGGCAACATGTGATGAGTGAGGGATAGACACACAGGGAGGAGAGAGATGATAGAGACAGAAGTTAACAATTTGTGGGTCTTTTGCTTCAAAAACCTGATCCCAATCCAATGGTTATAAAATTGATTGTATTGAGACTTGAATACACTTGATTGTATTCTAGCCTCTCTCTCTCTCTATATATATGCCTATATATACATATATATACATATATAAGTATATGTATATACCTATGTATATATATCCCTATAATATATATATATATATATATATGCCTATATAGGTATATATACATATATAGGTATTTGTATATACATATATAGGTATGTATATCTACATTGGTATATATATACCTATATATATAAATACCTATATATATAAATACCTATATAAAAATATATAAGTATATATATACATATATGTATACACCTATATATGTATATATATACATATATATATTTACCTACATATATAGGTATATGTATACATATACATAAGTAAATATATACACCTATATATAGGTATATATACATATATAATGGTATATAAGTATATACATAAAATATATAAGTATATGTATACCTATGTATAAGTATATATAGATAAGTATATATATGCATATATTGGTATATATGTATATATTATGTATGTATATATGTATATACTAGGCATGAACCTGTGCTATGCACATGTATTCTGCAGTTGCTATGATGATAGACATTCTTATTCATGCAAGATGTTGTATCTTATGGATTATTAATTAATAACATTGAATGATCTTCAGTATGAATGTTACCTACATCATATTATGGAATGTGTGACATATTTTACCATACGTGGACAAAAAAATTTGTAAAAAGATTCAACATACATAAATATGTTTTGTTCATGATCACTCCTTCCAAACGGTTCTATTGTTGGCACAACAAATGTTGATACAAACTCACATCTCATGAGCTTACTCATAATTTCTTTAGTGTGGATGTAGAAAATTCTATTATAAGCTATACATTTTTGGACAAATTCACATAATTTAGAATGTAGTAGCAACTAACCAAAAATTGCAACTCCCAACCATAGTACTCTAGAAGAGTTCTGCAAGAATGTAGATAATATGGAAGAAATAGGAAGTTACATTTCAATACCAACGTGTGAGCATGCTACATGTTAAGAAAAAACTTCTTTAGGATGTTTCATGTTACTTGTGATTCACAATAGGATGTTGACTCCACAATCAAGAGGCTTTCTAAGAATAACAATGGGTGGACACAATGCAATTGTATGCACAATTAATACCAACTCCATTATGTTGCATTCATCAAAAGTCATTTCCATAATTAAAGGTGGTTGCTTCAGAGTCATTGATTGTGGAGAAATTGAAGACCATGTTTAAGTTCTATGTCTAACAGAACTCCAAGACACCAAAGATTAAGTAAAAGCAAGATCATGAAAGCGCTCAATTAAAAATCCTATAACATAGAAAAAAAAAACAAATTGACCTGAGTATACCAAGTGTTTTTAGGGAAAGAATATCAATCAGAACACAACCTAGTGTCTTTTTAGTAGTTATTTGTGGGAAAGAAACATATAAGTTCTCTACAGAATATTGGTGTTTCATGGTCTTTGTAGTTTCAAGTAAATCCAAACCTTGTCGTCAGTCCTTAATCATCTCGTCTGATAATGTACTCAGTTGTCGTGTCTTCGTTAGGTCCTATAAATCTAGCTGATATGGTACATATATTGGAGGCATAATTTAATCACACATGACTATTTTGACGGTGCAAAATAATGTAATGAGTTGCATAGAGAGTCTAGGGTCTAACTCATCAGCAAAAATAGAGTGCGGGCATGTGACACCAAGATGATTGAAGAATCATACAACCTACATGTCCACTCACATTTGCTTCCTCATCATGTTCATAATTGGAATTTATTTATTTTCTCACAAGGAATAATAGACCCGATCCTGCACCACCAGGATAACATACAACTAAGGACCCAAAATAGATTAGAGGGGGGAAATCAACTACTCAAATCCTAATGAAACTAAATTTGCTACAAATAGAAACATACATACCACAAATCTAACATTGAAGTTCAAGTTGCATACATACAATTATGAGATTGCTAAGGAAGCTTATGTACATTATCCGAACAACCAAATCTCCATGCAGTCGTAAGTCGGCAAAAATTGACGTACATATTGGCTCAAGAAGGAACAAATAAAACATGACCAAGTTAAGACTTGTATAACTGTTTCATTATTTCTTTAATTGGAGTAACCAGACTTGATGACACCTTTGTCGCAACATGACCTTTTGATGTTGATTTTGTTCTTTTGTAGTTGCTTAGTACATGATCATTACTTGTCCATTCACTTCCTAATTATAAGTCAGCTAGAGATATTTACCATGTTGAACAAAACAATAAAATGCTATTCTATATATAGTTTGAAAATATCAACATTATGTATGGATTTAGGAGAGAGTAATGTAGATATAAGAAACATAAACATATCAGTTGGTCAAGAGGACCACCTCCTCAACCATTTACATATTCATCACCAATCCTCTTTTCTAAGGACAATGACTGTCATTTGACTTGTTTATTATATCCCCTAGTGAAGATTCAAACTTTACACCAAACTCCTCTCATAACTTGAGGTTCACACATGTAATGTACATCATTTTAGGCCTCAATGTATGTAACTTGAGGCATAAGAAACATCAACAAATCATTTAGACATAAGTATCTAGTACGTGGAAATAATTTATATGCATACACTTACTTTCTTCAATTGATTTAGTATCCCAGAGGGATAATGACTTATATATATATATATATATATATATATATATAAATGGGCTAAAATTTAAGTCTTAATTCAAACTCTCAAAACAACTGAGATTTACCACATTTATTCAACCATACACAAAGCTCCTTTCAAACTCTCATACAATTTGTAAATGAAAAATGTCAGTTTTAGGTCAATTTAAGTCTAATTTTAGGTCATCCAGATTCAATGTGATTGACTTACATATATAGTGTAGGAAGATTTGGGTCTGATTAATTTAGACAAGTTTATTGAGATCAATGAAGAGCTGACTAGATTTTGATTTGTGTCAATTTAGATCGATTTCCCATGTGGTTGGTCAAGGAAAAGAAATTACCTCAAGCATCTGTGAGTGAAGGGTTGATTAATGTCACCCTTAGGCAGTTTAAGGACTCACCAAATTATCTCTGTAAGGAGTGGGACCCAGAGGGGATCCACTCCCTACTAAATAATTGAAGAATAGATCCTCTGTCCAAACACACCCAAAAGGTATGTTGGAACATGTACAAAATTTTAAAATCTTATATAATGGTATGCAAAGCAACCAAAGCGTAGCGGCGGAATAAAGGTAATGACTATATTTAATTTTTAAAAAGATTACAAAATTTCATCATATCTCCCATTAAGGGTTTACATGTATGATACAACATAAGGATCTAGTAGAGGGAAATCTAAACCATAACGAGATTGTCTCCAAGCTTTATCTCCTTAAGCTAAGTCCATGTCTTCCGACCATGTCATCCAAGTCCTTCACCTAGTGTTGGAAACATACCCCAACAAGAAGAAAAAAATAGATAACATCAGCAAAGGTTGGTATGTGCATACTAAAATATGGTTGATCAATTTTATGGAATGAAGGACGTTAAATAAAAAAGCTTTACCCAATCAGACATAAAAGAAAAGAATCACAATAAAAAAGATAAATAAGAGCAAAGTATAAGAACAAGGCATCCATATGTATCACCTGTGACAATACTAGACAATATACACATGTACGTAGGAAATGACACATCTACCAAAAATATGGGGTGAATAGGGTCTTGTATACATATGCTCTAAAATATGGAGTGACAGAGTCTGTCAACATCTGCCTAGGCAGGAAAAACACATCTGCCTAAAATATTTTCATATGTAGGAATTTTCACATCTACATTCATATGTGGGAACTTTCACATTCACATAAAATAATATGTAACATTATACTAGCAGTCACCACATGATGCATATCAAAAAAATAAGCAAGTATAAAAGAGAATA
Organism: Alisma plantago-aquatica; assembly: GCA_963693085.1. NCBI lineage: Eukaryota > Viridiplantae > Streptophyta > Magnoliopsida > Alismatales > Alismataceae > Alisma > Alisma plantago-aquatica. The sequence continues at coordinate 631,650,370 of OY856411.1, forward strand.
AGGAAGACGAGAACATCCAACAAATACAATAAGCGGGATCACATGTTCCTAATCAACATCCACCTTAAAGGTGGGAAAAAGAGAATATATCACCAAATAATATTCCCCCGTGAGTAATGTATAAGGAAGAGTCCAATAAAAAGTTCAAATAGGATAATATGATCACAAGATCAGTAACAAATAAAGTACTTCACATGAACCATAATTCTCAAAGAAAAAGAGATAACGTGTAGGCTAGTATCCATAGGACCAAGAGAAAGAAGAAAATAGGTCATTTCTCAATGTAGAAGAATATGAGACGCAAACATACCTTATTTTAAAGTCCTAGAAACACTCTTCACCAGCCTAGTTGTTTCCAAGGTCTCTTTTGCCTAATTACAAGTTATTCACATGTATTAGGGTTTGAGATTCATATAAATGTAATAAAACCCTAATTCTAGACTTTTTTTAACATAAACTCAGATTTTGGACTCAAAATATATACCAAACAATTCCTTATGTTTTTCTAATCAAGAAAACAAATTTATTTGTTATTTTTGGAGTTAAGATGAATTCATTACCAATTTTAGGGTTTTTAATATGAATTAATTAGATCCTCAAAATCCATCATTGAAAACATGAAAATCAAAATTTGAAACTATTTTTATTAGAAAGAACACACTTTTATGATTCCAAAACATATTTTACTTTAATTTTTGGACAAACGAATCAAAATATATGGTTTTTATAAAATCAACCAATCAGGAAATTTGATTAAGCCAGATAAGCAATATGTGCGAGAGAAAGAGAAAGAAAGTGAACTGGGCCGCTTGACTTGGTGTAACATACTAAAATCTGGTCATATAGGTTAAATACCTTTTTTCTAGGCCCCTATCCAATTATATTAATAATTGGTATCTAATTCAAAATGCAACATGAATCCTTGGAGTCAATTAGTATCATGGATATTAATACCCTTAATATTTGGTATATTAGGTAAGATAACAAGACTTAGTGAAAAAACATACCAAATATCATGGTTGACTCTAATTTGACATGCTAAAATACTCCTAGGGGCATAATATTAAGATAATCAAATTAATATATTCTATAGTGTTAAGATAAATAAATACATTAAATGTATGTGTAATATACAAATAATGAATTCTAATATTAAGCATGTCTAAAATTTGAAATTGATGAAAAATCTAGATTAGTTACATCCTAATTAGCTTGCATACAAAATTTCATGTCAGCAAAACATTGTCTACACTTCTATTTAATTGATTGAATTATAAGATTTTAACTGACATGAATGCATTTAAGAAAAACTTAGCTACGCCTAAGTCCATATCAATTTTCTTATAACCTTGCCCATAGTCTTCTCTTTCCTAGAGCCACATCTTTGCACTGGTCTAGCACTACAACAATCGGATCCAGAGACCGCTTCCCCAGCCTCCTCCTCTCTCGCACATCCTTCTTCGTCTCCTCCTCTTTTACCCCCTTCCCCTCTATCTTCCTCGACCCCAGAACCATAGCCTCCCAGTTCCAGCCACCAATGAAGGAGAGACAACAACCAATCTGCTGCAACATCAATGCTACACCCAGTCGCATATCCGTACTGTTGTGCCTCCTCCTCCCTCTCTGTGCTTCCGCTCATGGCCGCATTAGTTACCCACCATGGCAACATTGATCCAAGTGAAGCGTCAGCTATGCCAGCCTGCAAACCACTATGTGTTCCACAACTGTTGTCAATTTTGAAAGCCACCACCACCATTGCTCATTACTGCCAAACCTTCAACAACCTACACCCAGTAACCAAACCGCCGCCTGCAATCACAAGGCTTGGGGAGGTTGCTGTCCACGAGCATAAGCGATGATGCCGCCTTCAACTCTACAACCACCAACCCGAGCATTGCCCATATGTTCTCCTCTTCTTCATCATCTTCTTCCTCTTCCTTCCTAACCCTCTCCGTCTCCTTCCTTTGACCCAGTGCCAAGCACCAGGATTTGCACACCCCATCTGCCATCTGACTCGTCACTCCTCCTCGATTTGAACCGCCACTTATCCCTACTGTGGGGTGCATATGTCGCCAACGTCACAAGGGTCATCAACCCCTCCTACAGTTGCACTGAGGACATCGAAAAATTGATCAAGAGTGGTCTTGGTTTCCCCTTACATAATCTTCCTCCCTTTAGTCCTCCATGAACCCTAATTGTAATGTCTTAATCATCATTCTCCTAGCCACTAAACCATACAAATGATGACTGACATTGGTTCCTTTCCTCATCTCACCCTTCTCTCAACTAATTACTTCATCTGATGTGACCCTCGTACTTGTCATCGTTACAGAATAGAAAATGCAACCTTTAGATGTTCTAGCTAGCGAGAACTCCTATGGAAACCACCAGAGGGAAGCCACCACCTTCAGTAGCATGTTCCCAGTGGCCAACACCACAAGTGTTACAACCCATACTAGGGTTAGTCAATAAATATCTCGATTAGCATGAGACACCTTGATTAGTGCTAAGCACTCTGTTAAACATCATGGATAATCATGATAAGTTAAGATGTGAATTAATAGTTGAGATTGAATCATCTGAGGTAATTAATGATAATTTCAGTGTTAATCGTTAAGTTAAATAAGTACCCAATAAGTGATTAATATTTTGATTTGTTGAGATAAGGTAATAAGCATAATTTCTTGATCGAGGTCGTAGTGGATTCTATGATGTAAGTTTTGCAAAAAGAATCATTTGATTTGGACCCTCGAGGCAAAAGTTATAGCCTTTTTTATTTTTTCTTGGACTTGGTTGTAATTTTTCCAAGTTTAGCCTTTTATTTACCCTTTCCCTTTCTCGCTTATTATTTCTTCCTTATCCCTTTCACGCGATCGCTTCATAGGCAAACCGACAGAGCGGCGCCCGATAGAGCTAAAGCAGGCCGCGACCTAGGGCGATTGTTGGGCGATTCAACCGACGATCGATCTCCGCCTCTTCCTCCTCTAACTTCCCTTCTTCTTCTCTTCCTCCCCTACCCGCCTAGCCACCTGCAGCCTTGCTGCTTGGCTTGGGCGGCCATCCTGCAGCTAGCAAGCTGCTGCGGCAGCATTCAGGGGCCCGTTTTGGGCGCGCCAAGCACTAGGGGAGGTGCCCTTGAGGCCGGCTGTGAGCTCAAGGTTCAAGCAAGGAACGCAGCGCCTCCATCCCCGACCTAGTTCTTGATTGAGCAGACGACAAGCAGCAGGGGTGGCGCCCCTTTGCCATTGCGCCAGCAACCGAGCAGTAGCTGCAGCTGCGGTGCCGGCCAGAGGCCGTTTTGCTGCAGCAAACAACATGAGATCAACAACCGTGAGTTCGTCTTTGAGGTTCAAACTTGGATCCGTAGCCAATAGCTGCGATTAGGTCCAGCTTGGAGCTCCCTTTTCAGTCTGAATGTGAGGTAGTTGTTTGCAACAGGTTGAACGAACTAGGAGTTCTTGGGCGTGCAAATCTTCAGGAAAAAAGGTGCTATTCAATTCGATTTTGAGGTTTAGGCTTGAATCCACAGCTCTAGCTGCGTTCTTAGACCGTTTCCTCCATCGGAGCATGAAAAGCTTCTGTTCGTTTGCAACAGGTCCAGATCGAGGCCATTTTGAGGTTGAAGACAACCGAATCTTGCCCGGAATCAGGCCCTGGACGCACCTCCGGACGAATCCGGATAGTCCAAATCAATGTGAGTAGGATTTCATTCATTTATCATTAAATAACTCAGGCGTTTGAATATTTTCTGTTTTGTGCGCAAATTACGCTGATAACAGGCGTTATCAGGCGTAGGGCGGCGTTTGGCGTCGCCCGATTTTTTTATTTCATAAATTGCTTCTAGACGCTGTTATATGATTAAATTTAGCAATTGATTAGCGTGAATTGAATCGGTAGATTTATATGGTTCATTGGAACCTAAATTGCTTATTTGAATGTTGAAATTAGAAATTCATGTCTAAAAATGGTATGGATTGGGTATGAACCCAGACAATAAGGATTTCTGATAAATTATCAGATGTACGATTTTAAAGTTGATATGAATAAATAAAATATGCAATAAAACCTTAAATTGCATATATCTTTTGACGTTAATATGTGTAAATTGATATTTACATGAAATGGCACATTTCTCTGAAATATTACCAGAAATTACTCAAGTATTGTTATTAAATTGTGTTGTGATAGGTAATTAACTCTTAATTGAGTTAAGTGATGCACAAACCAGGATTAGGGTTAATGTGCACGTTTTTCGAGAATTTTAGAGAATTGACAAATGTTGAGTATGGTTCTCATATGTGAAGTAAATTTCTTTAATTTGTGCAATAAGATGTTCAATTGTGTAAATTCGCTATGTATGTGCCAAATTGAAATAAGTTGGGTTATTTATACATTTCTAATTTTCCTGAATGCATGGTATGAGAACTTCTCAGAAATTACAATGATTTGAAATATATGGATCTGTCGGTTTAGAATGACAGTGTATTGTGATCTGATATGAAATCAGTAAATGTGATATTCCTGTTTAAATGGTTATATGTTAATCAGTTAATAGACTTAGGTGCTCTAACACCGTAGAACCCCTTTGACAGATCTGCTTCTTAGGGGTGAAACTCGTATTGCAACATCATCCGTGCTTGTGTCATGGACACACGAGGAAAGAGAGGCAGTGTCCAACAACAACCTGTGCTTGTGTCACGGTGGCACTGGAGGAAAAATGGGGGTTATTCAACATCATCCGTGCTTGTGTCACGGAGGTAACCCGGTGAGACTCTCCGCCTGTGTACTCAGGTTAGAGGAGCAGTCTAGAGCACTCAGAGCAGTGCCTTGAGGCCGTAGAGCCTATGAGTTAGGCCAGAGAGCCTGGGGTCCTGTGGCAGAGCAGGGCTGGCGTCAGACTTAGCATTTCCCGGGTGTGTCGCTAAGTCTTGTACGGTGGGATCGTAGTTCGCTACAGATCTTCATATGCAGGGTACACTACATATGATTAGGGCATAATAATAATATAAATTGGTACTCATATAGGATCACAGTAAATTTAAGTATTCGAACTTTTGTGCTATTTCTTTATATCTGTTTATCTGTTCAAATTATCTGTTATTGCATGGAAATGTGATTATATTCTACAAATCTGTTATGTTAATAGTACTACCCTTCTTAGTACTGCACTTATGTTTAATTTCAATTTATAAACCTGATGAGTTGTTTAGTGATAGCTAAATGAAATGCTATTCACTGAGCGAGTAGGCTCATACCTCTACTCAAAACATTTTCAGGTCATCATCAGCAGCAGGAATCTGAAGGATTCTTTCATCCTAACACTTAGTTTGTAGAAGGTTTATGTAGTTAGTAGTTAGAGGTCTCTTAGTCCTTTCCCCTCGGTCCCTGGGACATGGTGTGGGTGAGAGAGAGTATGTATGGCGAATGTGTAAAAGATGTAAATTAACTATTATGTTTTACTTTCTGTTAAACAATGTTACATGTTGTAAACGCTGTTTATGTTCTCTAGCCAGTTTAATGGAAATGCTTCCGCAATAGTTTATTATGTTTTAGTTTACAACAATAATTCGGATATCATTACGAGATTTTTTTTTAAAAAAAAGTTCTCAGTGATTTGTTTATGTGATAATCCCTCCGTCGTGCCCTAATCTCGTGATTAGTGGTTAGTGTGAGATCGGGGTGTGACAGTTTTGGTATCAGAGTGAGGTTGAGTATATAAATACTATAAGTCAAGGTCAGGGGACGATAAGAGACCAATAGGATTAGGACTTATGTGTCTTCCTTCTAACTGCAATTTTATAACAGGAAATGTTCTGTTATAGTATTGCAGATGGCAGGAAGTGGACGTGGTCACGAGAACCAAGTAAAGAGCTTATGTTGAATTGTTAGGGATCATTAGGATCGAAAGTTTTAAGTAAGGTACATAAAAAGTGACATGTCGTTAGCTCTGGGAGGTCTGAGTGTTTAGATACCCTGGCCAGGTGTCTAAGTACTTAGATTGACCAGTATCAAGCTACTCTGTCTATTCTTCTCTGGATGCCCTGGCCAGGTATGCAGAGGAAGGATAGGCTAGAGAGAAACCTTAGAAATTTTAGGGTTAAGAGATCAGAAATTAATGTAGGATAAAGAGATTAACTATAGGATGCGATACAACTCTTGTTTATATTGCTTATTTGATTGAAAATCACTAGAAATGCTTTTATATGCATGAAATTAAATTTTCAGTTTGTAAAGTAGATATGATTCTTTTATATTGTTGTATGTCATGAAATGATTTATTTATTGTTTATATTCTTTGTATCAAGTAGACCAAAAGTTACGTTTAAATGAATTTTCCCTAAATGGATATTCTTTCCACATGTTTGAGATTAATAGGGGTTGGTTAAGCCTGAGTAGCTCTTGGCTTCAGGACTATAGGTTCGGCCTGGTCCAGCTGGCAGGATGCGTTACTGGGATCTAATGACTCCTATTAACAATATAATTACAGTAGATTCTGAATAATTTAGATTCGTATCATAGTGAAAAATGTATATACACTAAGATGTTGAGATATAATGGAAAGATTTGAACAGCTAAGAATCAATCAGAACTGATATTGGAGGCTCAACGTTGAAACCTCATATGTGTAATCTTTAGTTGGAAATAAAGAAACACGATATAAGGTTCAAATGAAATTTAATGATTTGTATTATATGAACCCTAAATATGAGAATATGGAAAAGAAATGAGAAAAGTATGTAATGGCTAAGATAGTAGGAATCAATTTTGGGTTGGATCATGGAATGGAGTAAAATACTTTTATGTACTTCAAAGTAAATAGAAAATAGAAGAAAAGAGTTAAGTATACACTAAGTACATAGAAACAAAGAGCCTTATGTAAATCATAAGACCAGGACAAGAAATTTAGTTGAATCAAAAGAAATGTTAGAAATGATGACTTTAATTAAGGAACGAGAATTACAAGACATAATTGAGAGTATGGAATGCATATCTTTATTATAAGGTTAAATACATTCATACATACTACCTTTGGATTCTAAGTCTCTATAGACTAACAAAATAGTTTTTAAAATAAAGAACAAACACATAACTTAGAAAATGAATGCATGATATAAGAATTTCTCAGTATTTACAATTATTTTAAGTACACTGTTCTGACAGTTCTAGAATGATATCATATTGTGATTTGAACTGCAATCAAATAAATGAGGTAACTAAAACCCTAAGAGTAGGGTGTCGCCATGTGATAAGTGAATGAGGCAAATGAAACTCTAAGGATAGGGTGTTGCCATGTAATAAGTGAATAAGGTAATCGAAACCCTAAGGATAGGGTGTTCAATGAATCAAGTATTTTGATATCAAAATTCTCAGTATAAGATGTGTGATGCTTAACAGTTCAATTGCACGATTTTGGTGTATAAAGTGCCAAATTGTCATGCATTCTATTTATTTGAGAATTCCAGTCTGCCTGCATGCATATTGATATTGATTTCTCAGTAAATTACAAGTGGACACGTAATTAGATTATTTAAAAATTTGAAATCTGCATGCATGCTTATTATGTTGAATCTCTTGATATTTACAATACCTGAATATATGGCTTGTCCAGTTTGAAATGATATTCATGTTACGTTATAAGCTTCCATTAAATTGAAGAGATATCATGAAAATACCAAAGTCCAGAACAAATAAGAGAAAGGAAATTCCAACGATAAGATAAGGAAGAATTTAGTAAAACTTATGAGATCTAAAGTTTGAATTTCAAACTAAGGGAACATAGTCACATCACAATAACGCTATGTTATTGATAAAGAAGAAACCCTAGAATGTTTAGAGTTGTAGTAGTTCAAGGGATATCAATAGTGATTTGACCTTGAGTACTAGCATCCCTATAAAATAAGATCATGAGATTTGTTCTATGAAAGGTAAGCTAGAATTATTAAAATATAGGGTTTAAAGGTAGATAAACAATATGAAAATAACTTGGAGAAAAGAGTAAGATATAAATTTGAAATGTAACAATAAGTAAGTAGCATAGAATGAGGAGTATTACCTGATACATGTTTTGGAGATATCTGTTGTAGTTCATGCTCGTATGACACATCGTCACTATCTTTATGATGTGACGATAGACTGTCACCCTAGGAAGGCGAATGTGGTAGCTGATGCCTTAAGATGGAAGTCTAGTTTTGTAACTGATGCATTCTCTATGGCATGTTTCAAGAGAGACCTGCTAATAGAGATGCAGAAGTTGAACTTAGACTTAGGGGTGACAGAGTAGAGTGGTTTGATTGCACAAATGCAAGTCAAGCCTATCTTTTATGATTAAATTAAGGAACTACAGTAGGGTGATAGTGAGTTACATCGGATCATGCATGACTTGACATGGGGTAAAGACCAAAGTTTAGGTTTTTAGATGATGGTGTGTTGTATTAGCATGATATGTTGTGTACCTCGAGACAGTGATTTGAAAGAAAAGATTCTTGAGGAAGCACATGCATCAATGTACACCATGCGTCCAGGCAACACTAAGATGTACAAGAATCTCAAGGAGTTGTATTGGTGGCCTGGCGTGGAAAGAATGTAGCTGAGTATGTGGTTAGGTGCAATGTGTGTCAGCAGGTTAAGGCTGAGCACCAGAAACCTACAGGTACCTTGCAATCTTTTCCTATACCTGAGAGGAAGTGGGAACATATCACAATGGATTTTGTGATAGGGTTGCCCAAGACATCTAGAGGTTATGACTCGATATGAATGATTGTGGATAGACTAATTTAGTCTGCTCATTTTCTTCATATCAAGTCAACCTTTGATGTCTTGAAGTTGGCTAAGATATACGTGGATGAAATAGTCAGGTTGCATGGTATTCCAGTTTCAATTATATCTGATAGAGATCCTAAGTTCACATCCAGATTTTGGAATCAGTTGCATCGTGCTTTGGGCACAAAGTTGAGATTCAGTACAGCTTTTCACCTACAGACGGATGGTCAGTCAGAAAGGACCATCCAGACTCATGAGGACATGCTGAGAGCATGTGTTTTGCATTTCAGTGGAAACTGGGAAGAACACTTAAGCCTTATAGAGTTTGCATACAACAATAATCACCATTCCAGTCTTGGTATGGCCCCGTATGAAGCTCTGTATGGTAGAAAGTGTAGATCATCCATATGTTGATATGAGGTAGGTGAAAAGCAGATTCATGGATTAGAGATAGTGGATTTGACCACTGAAAAGATTACTGTGATCAAAGTACAGTTGAAAGTTGCACCTGATAGACATAAGAGTCAAGCCGAGAAGAGGCGTTGACCTCTTGAGTTTCATGTTGGTGATGAAGTGTATCTGAAAGTTTCACCATGGAAAGGAATGTTGAGGATTTGTCAAGAGAGGCAAACTGACTCCTAGGTGTATGAGCCCATATCCTGTCATTGAGAGGATTGGACTTATAGCCTAAAAGTTGGATTTGCCATCTGAGTTGGCTAAGTTACATGATATGATTCATGTATCGATGTTGAAGAAATGTTATCCTGATACAGAGAAGATAGTGGACCCATAATCTGCTCAGCTCAGACCAGATGTATCTTATGTTGAGGAATCAATACGAATAGTTGATCGGAGGATCAAAAACTCAAGAATCACGAGATACCATTAGTGAAAGTTTTGTGGAGGAATCATAACCTAGAAGAAACCATGTGGGAGTTTGAATCAGTGACGTGTGATAAGTTTCCTTTTCTCTTATAGGAATTTCGGGACGAAATTCTTATAAGGGAGGGAGATTGTTACAACCCATACTAGGGTTAGTCAATAAATATCTCGATTAGCATGAGACACCTTGATTAGTGCTAAGCACTCTGTTAAACATCATGGATAATCATGATAAGTTAAGATGTGAATTAATAGTTGAGATTGAATCATCTGAGGCAATTAATGATAATTTCAGTGTTAATCGTTAAGTTAAATAAGTACCCAATAAGTGATTAATATTTTGATTTGTTGAGATAAGGTAATAAGCATAATTTCTTGATTCGAGGTCGTAGTGGATTCTATGATGTAAGTTTTGCAAAAAGAATCATTTGATTCAGACCCTCGAGGCAAAAGTTATAGCCTTTTTTATTTTTTCTTGGACTTGGTTGTAATTTTTCCAAGTTTAGCCTTTTATTTACCCTTTCCCTTTCTCGCTTATTATTTCTTCCTTATCCCTTTCACGCGGTCACTTCATAGGCAAACCGACAGAGCGACGCCCGATAGAGCTAAAGCAGGCCGCGACCTAGGGCGATTGTTGGGCGATTCAACCGACGATCGATCTCCGCCTCTTCCTCCTCTAACTTCCCTTCTTCTTCTCTTCCTCCCCTACCCGCCTAGCCACCTGCAGCCTTGCTGCTTGGCTTGGGCGGCCATCATGCAGCTAGCAAGCTGCTGCGGCAGCATTCAGGGGCCCGTTTTGGGCGTGCCAAGCACTAGGGGAGGTGCCCTTGAGGCCGCCCGTGAGCTCAAGGTTCAAGCAAGGAACGCAACGCCTCCATCCCCGACCTAGTTCTTGATTGAGCAGACGACAAGCAGCAGGGGCGGCGCCCCTTTGCCATTGCGCCAGCAGCTGAGCAGTAGCTGCAGCTGCGGTGCCGGCCAGAGGCCGTTTTGCTGCAGCAAACAACATGAGATCAACAACCGTGAGTTCGTCTTTGAGGTTCAAACTTGGATCCGTAGCCAATAGCTGCGATTAGGTCCAGCTTGGAGCTCCCTTTTCAGTCTGAACGTGAGGTAGTTGTTTGCAACAGGTTGAACAAACTAGGAGTTCTTGGGCGTGCAAATCTTCAGGAAAAAAAAAGGTGCTATTCAATTCGATTTTGAGGTTTAGGCTTGAATCCGCAGCTCTAGCTGCGTTCTTAGACCGTTTCCTCCATCGGAGCATGAAAAGCTTCTGTTCGTTTGCAACAGGTCCCGATCCAGGCCATTTTGAGGTTGAAGACAACCGAATCTTGCCCGGAATCAGGCCCTGGACGCACCTCCGGACGAACCCGGATAGTCCAAATCAATGTGAGTAGGATTTCATTCATTTATCATTAAATAACTCAGGCGTTTGAATATTTTCTATTTTGTGCGCAAATTACGCTGATAACAGGCGTTATCAGGCGTAGGGCGGCGTTTGGCGTCGCCCGATTTTTTTATTTCATAAATTGCTTCTAGACGCTGTTATATGATTAAATTTAGCAATTGATCAGTGTGGATTGAATCGGTAGATTTATATGGTTCATTGGAACCTAAATTGCTTATTTGAATGTTGAAATTAGAAATTCATGTCTAAAAATGGTATGGATTGGGTATGAACCCAGACAATAAGGATTTCTGATAAATTATCAGATGTACGATTTTAAAGTTGATATGAATAAATAAAATATGCAATAAAACCCTAAATTGCATATATCTTTTGACGTTAATATGTGTAAATTGATATTTACATGAAATGGCACATTTCTCTGAAATATTACCAGAAATTCTCAAGTATTGTTATTAAATTGTGTTGTGATAGGTAATTAACTCTTAATTGAGTTAAGTGATGCACAAACCAGGATTAGGGTTAATGTGCACATTTTTCGAGAATTTTAGAGAATTGACAAATGTTGAGTATGGTTCTCATATGTGAAGTAAATTTCTTTAATTTGTGCAATAAGATGTTCAATTGTGTAAATTCGCTATGTATGTGCCAAATTGAAATAAGTTGGGTTATTTATACATTTCTAATTTTCCTGAATGCATGGTATGAGAACTTCTCAGAAATTACAATGATTTGAAATATATGGCTCTGTCGGTTTAGAAATCAGTAAATGTGATATTCCTATTTAAATGGTTATATGTTAATCAGTTAATAGACTTAGGTGCCCTAACACCGTAGAACCCCTTTGACAGATCTGCTTCTTAGGGGTGAAACTCGTGTTGCAACATCATCCGTGCTTGTGTCATGGACACACGAGGAAAGAGAGGCAGTGTCCAACAACAACCTGTGCTTGTGTCACGGTGGCACTGGAGGAAAAATGGGGGTTATTCAACATCATCCGTGCTTGTGTCACGGAGGTAACCCGGTGAGACTCTCCGCCTGTGTACTCAGGTTAGAGGAGGAGTCTAGAGCACTCAGAGCAGTGCCTTGAGGCCGTAGAGCCTATGAGTCAGGCCGGAGAGCCTGGGGTCCTGTGGCAGAGCAGGGCTGGCGTCAGACTTAGCATTTCCCGGGTGTGTCACTAAGTCTTGTACGGTGGGATCGTAGTTCGCTACGGATCTTCATATGCAGGGTACACTGCATATGATTAGGGCATAATAATAATATAAATTGGTACTCATATAGGATCACAGTAAATTTAAGTATTCGAACTTTTGTGCTATTTCTTTATATCTGTTTATCTGTTCAAATTATCTGTTATTGCATGGAAATGTGATTATATTCTGCAAATATGTTATGTTAATAGTACTACCCTGCTTAGTACTGCACTTATGTTTAATTTCAATTTATAAACCTGATGAGTTGTTTAGTGATAGCTAAATGAAATGCTATTCATTGAGCGAGTAGGCTCATACCTCTACTCAAAACATTTTCAGGTCATCATCAGCAGCAGGAATCTGAAGGATCCTTTCATCCTAACACTTAGTTTGTAGAAGGTTTATGTAGTTAGTAGTTAGAGGTCTCTTAGTCCTTTCCCCTCGGTCCCTGGCACATGGTGTGGGTGAGAGAGAGTATGTATGGCGAATGTGTAAAAGATGTAAATTAACTATTATGTTTTACTTTCTGTTAAATAATGTTACATGTTGTAAACGCTGTTTATGTTCTCTAGCCAGTTTAATGGAAATGCTTCCACAATAGTTTATTATGTTTTAGTTTACAACAATAATTCGGATATCATTACGAGGTTTTTTTTAAAAAAAAAAGTTCTCAGTGATTTGTTTATGTGATAATCCCTCCGCCGCACCCTAATCTCGTGATTAGTGGTTAGTGTGAGATCGGGGTGTGACAACCAGTATCCACAGTCACCCATCTCTTCCTCTCTTCCTCCATCATGACTGCAAAAAACCCTAGCCATGCTGCATCCCTCTCCTCTACACCCTATGCCATGGCAGTAAACAATCCTCCTCGTCCTAGCCTCCTTCATCCATTGCCAACAATGGAGTTCCCATTCCCAGTCTCAGTTTTACAGTGGGGATGACCATTCACCGTCTCCTTCAAAGAACCACATCAATTGACCACGATTATCATCACAACTACCATTTATACCAGAATCACATTTGGCTTAGGCCAAGGAGGCCATGACGGGATTCATACTAGATCCCTCGCCTAGAGTACCACACACAAGTAGTTGATTCCATGGTGATTAGAAGGACAACAAACTGAAGGTCAATCACTTATTCAATGTTTCTTTATTTAAGGACCCATTTTGTATATTAGATGGTGTTATACACTCTACTCTTGATGACTTAACTTGATTTTAATATGGGATTTGTACTCAATCTAGACCAGCTTGGATGTCAATTAAAGTAAATAGATAAGATATAACTATGAGGATGGTCAATTGACAAGGAATGTACATCAATGTCCCAATAATAACTTATGATAAAGAAACAATTTGAGATATCAATATGTGTCTTCAGACGAGATGAAATTTGTATATAAAATCTAATCCACCAACATTATGATCTCTAAGTAGATAGTGACGTGTATTTGACCATGGATAAATGTGTATGGCAAGATATTGTATCCCAACTTAGAATGTATATTTGCTTATAATAAAACCACAAACATCAATAAATGTATAAGAGATGATATATTCACTCAATAAGGTTATAAATCATAATATGTCATTAGGTGATCGGGGCCAGGATAAGAACAATATGAAAATATCTAATAGGAATGTATGCACATGCTAGCTTTTGTTTGACTAACATACCCAATATGTTTCTAGGATGAAACCTAGACCTCATGGATAAAGTATATAGAACGAGTTAAGCCTTAGTTGTGAAGATCGGGTATGTACATTCTCTATTTTATTTTAGACATTATTTGACTGAAACATGCATTAATTTAATGAGGTATCTCTTGAATTGTTATTATCCTTGAGAATCCAAATTCTTGGACATTTATATTTCTGATCTTAATACATCATATATCTGTGGTTGTTATAATACTTTGTTCATATGGGTCCTTGACCACACATGTTTTGAATGTCTTGTATGAGAAATTGACTGAAATGCTAGTCTTGCCTCTCTATTTTACGCATGCTACATGTTTGACTAGAATATCTAGAATAGTGGTACTTATGTACAACCATACATATATAGGGCGCGTGTATTCCGCCTGGGGTGTACATTTTCACCCTTATTTCTTTTTAGGCCATGATCCTATGATGTTATGGCTCTGTTTTAGGTATATTTAGTCTACATTGTTATGGATGAAAACATTTATTGTTTTAAATTGGAAACATGGTTAACTATTATGGAAAGACACTTTTATTCTCACACTTGTAGTCTGAATTTTAATATGCCTCATTTCTCTTGATATAATTCTTTTGAACTTACCTGATTGCAAATAGCCCCCTTCTTGTGGGAAAATCTATTTTTGCACTTGTAACCCAACATTATGCCCAAAGTGTTTATTATATGTACATACTCAGCCCTTGCTGGTCTTATTTTGTTTTCCATTTCATGGGTGATGTTCCCTCCCACCCAGGTGTAGGTACATTGGATCACTGGGGTGTACAGAGACCACCTTCAGGATTTGGGACTTAAGGATAACTTGGAATGATCAACTTGCCCTATGCAATAGGCGATTAGACTTATTTGTATACTTTCTTGCTTTACTATACCACCTTTTATGGCAAGGAACAATTGTAAATAAATCATCATGTAACTTTGTAATAGTTTTTGTTTCCACTGCTTTATGATTACGTGGCTCTTGTATTGTATCATTGAGTGGATCCTATTTTAGGTCCCACTCTTTACAATATGGTATCAGAGCCTAAGCAGTCAGTAACTTGACTATTTCAAGTTATCCTAAGATAACTTGAAATAGTCAAGTTACTGGATGACCCTTAATTAGGTAGGCAACCCTTAGAGGTTGTTGATAAATTGATCACCTAGTAGTTAAATTCCAATTAGGGTTTTCAACTCCTGATTAACTTGATAATTTTCACTCCTCAAACCACCTATGTGGATGTGAGTCAGTCTTCAGGAGCCCTTACCACTAATACCCTCTTTATGTAGGTGGATGTTGCCACATGTAAGTGACTCTTGTAGTATTAGGTTCCCATCTCATATTTTCTAGGATGTTAACCTGAGAGCTATGAGGTGTAGCTTGACTTGTATAGTCATAATGAGGCTTTATCCTAGTTTCCTTTTTTGTTTCTTTAGCATTCCTCACATACACCCACTTTGAGGTATTGAGCACACATGAATTATAAATGTAAAATCATGTTGTATATTTTTAAGAATTAAGATGACCCCCTTGGTACTAAGTGATAATATGAACTAGATTAGTTGTGCATGCCTTGCCTTTAGTATGGAGCATCTCAACATAGGTATGTTCCCTAGACCATCTATATAAGGGTTGGATACCATCTTCATTGCGTTTTTTGCCTCATGCATGAGTATTGGTGGGTAGAATCTATTAAGTCTAATAGAACATTCTTAGGAGTTCCCCTCTCTCATCTCCATGGTTTAACTAGGTTACCTAGTAAATGATGTGATGAGTAATTTGACTATATAGTTCACCTTATCTTGTGATGGAACTATGGTTGTAATCTATCAAGTGTATAAGGAACCCATATATCTTACTATAATGGTTCGATAATCTTATGGCTACCTTAGGTATTGTGATGAGGTTGTGTAAATTATGTTTAAGAGTGACATGGTGAAATGGTGGATGTTGTGCCTTGTTAAGGTTTGGTAGAATTTGACCACGCGTAACGAGAGACCCTTCTCCTCATGTGCACATATAGTAGAGGTGTAGTCATATGCCCTTTGTGGTGTTTGAAGGATTAGACCCTTTAGTGGAAGGATGTGATGATAGAATAATAGCATGTGTGTTGTGTTGTTGTAGGTGGTTGACTTGGTTCTAGATTGATTTTTGGAGTCAATTATGGAATTTTAATAGCAAGGTTTTCATTACCAAACTTATTTTCATTATTAAGTTATGTGTAAAAAAGAAAAGTTTTCATATTTAATCGATGGTTTTGGAACCAAGTCACCACTGTAAGAAATTTTGAATTGTAGAGAAACCCTATAATGTAGAAGCACTTGATTGGAATGATTGACGTAAGACCCTAGGACTAAGTGTTGTGTCGAGAGTAAGAAGAAGTTTTGGCTATATAAGACCTAGTAGATCAATGATGTTGCCTTGTAGATAAGTTATAGTTTAACCCTTTTAAGGGGTGTGGCCTTCTACAGTTAAGAGTGTAGCTTAACTTAAGGATTGATCAAAACAAATAGTGGTTGAAATATGTCATACTTGGATGATTCTATTGATAATGTCAAACATATGTAGATATCTCCTAACTCAGATTAGTGTGTGAGCCTTGCTAATTATACCACCATACATGTTACTATGATATTTAAAATTAAGTTTAAAATGTATCTCCACTTGTCTGTAAAATATGAACTTAAGTTGGGTAAAGTACTAAGTTAGGTTTAAGAAAAAAAAGATTGTTTAGTACTTAAGACCTTGAAGTTAATTCCCTCACAATTCATATTTCCTATAACTAATGGTATGGGTAAACCCACTCTAGCAACTAGATTGAATATGCTAAGGATGTACAAATTTATGAATGTACGTCTTGCACATATATGTTCACAACAAACTAAAGAGAAAACGAACTAAGTTTACACCTTAACCCTAATCTTCTTAGTAGTATGTATAAAATTGTATTGGTAGTCATACAAAAATCAATTGATCTTACCAGATAAAATCTATAAATATATCACACTCGAGAGATGGCCATAATTTTGAAAAGAAAATAGGACTTGTATGTCTGTTATACCCTACTTTCCATATGCACTTGATATTTAATAAACATGGTAATTGTTAAATAAAATAAGGCCAATAGTAACAATGATAGGAATCATGGAGATAGTGTTTGAGGATTTATGTTTCAAGGTTTAATCCATCAACTTTGTGATTGCACTTTGAATGGTTGTATTGGGAGATCTATTTATAAAGATTGTTCATTCATGCTTAAGTGATGAGAAATGAGGAATTGTAGGACAACCTAGTGACCTCATGTGTAGAATGGCATGGTTCATATAAAAGGATAATGAAACTGTCATAAATGTAGGCAACCATTATGAATGCAACATTGATGTAGCCCTATTTTAGGTCTCCATATTGTGCCATTTTGTACTTAAATCACATCTAAACATGTTAGATTACAAGCTATTTCCCCTAATATGTTTATCACTGCCAAATGCACTTATGGATGTTCTATGCAATGTTTTCAGGTACTTGGACCATGCCTTGGATGGATGAGAGAGAAGGAAGGAGTTCTAGGGATCCTCCACTCATGGAGGGGTCCAAAGAAGGCCCTAAAAGCTCCCTCAACCTACCCCCAATGGCCAAGAGTCATCATCAAGCAATGAAATCCATGAATGATGAAGTTTGAAGGACAATTGACTAATGCAGACCCCAACACGGCCATGGGCATACCCCCACAGTCGTGTCTTTTTTGGTGAAGAATTGCCAGATTCAATAGGGATCTACCCCAACTCACCACGGCCGTGTCCCATCAGCATGGTCGTGGCCGATTGAATATACCACGGCCATGGCCAACAGCATGGTCATGGCCAGCAGAGGAGGAAACGACCATGCCCCCCCACAACGGCCGTTGGAATTTAGCACAAAAACCCCAGAATCAACAGAGAGTCACACCCAATTCACCACGACTGTGGCCGTCTGCCACGACCGTGGCCACTGAAGATTGACTCGCCCGTGTTGCTATCCCATGACCAATTCCTCCTCCTCCAAAACGACTGTGTTACCCAACACGGCCATGGTGCTACTCACCCAACATGACCGTGGCACTCCGCCACGTCCATGGCCACCTCCTACTTAACACTTTCACCACCCTTCCACAACACGCACGTGTCCAAGCTCTACGACTGTTCTCATCTCCACCCACCACGGCTGTGGCCCATCAACACGACCGTTTTGCTACCCTAAATCTACCACTTTATGCACTGATTTTCCCGCAATACCCCTACTTACCCTTGTGCTTCCACCATCACCTATATATAAATGGGTGGCGGCCACAACACTAGGTTAGCTCCCCCTAGCTGCTCCTAGCCTCCATTACTCCTCTCCTTGAGCGTTTAGTGCATTTCTCTTACATTTATGCTCTCCACCCACCATTTCCATCTCCATTTCACCTTGGAAACCTCATTTTCTAGGTTTTCCTCCATAATCCCCCATATCTTCATGCTCATCTGAACCCTTGGAGGAGAGAGGACGTCCCCAGTAGCAAGGAGGTGAAGAATAAGGCTACTTCCACGAGCTCCATGGAGTTTCTTCCCCTTTCTTTTACCATTTCTTTGACTATGTGTAGCTAAGCCCCTAGTGGTGGGTTGTTTGGGGATAAAATGTGACTTTGATACCATATTGGGGGAATTTTGGCTTGTAATGAACTCATTTTTATCTATGATGATTGCTCCATGCTTTTCTCTTATCCCATTGCCATGCTTGTAATTCATGCTTTTTGCTATTAATTGCTTGTTTGATAGTGATTTTCTAGGAGAATTGGG
Organism: Alisma plantago-aquatica; assembly: GCA_963693085.1. Classification (NCBI taxonomy): domain Eukaryota; kingdom Viridiplantae; phylum Streptophyta; class Magnoliopsida; order Alismatales; family Alismataceae; genus Alisma; species Alisma plantago-aquatica. Next base: position 631,669,132 of record OY856411.1, read on the forward strand.
ATGTATGTGGCAATCTTAGGTGTGACTCTTAGGTCCCAATAGGGGATCCCTAGCTAGTCCTCTTTGTTCCTACATGCCTAACCCCTCTCCTACTACTTGGTATGAGACCTAAGTTACTAGTATAAGTGGGATTGATGTGATTGCCTAGGGTGTTCTAAAGGATAGAATGGCTAGTAGCATGAGGTAAAATACCCTCATCTCTACTCCCATCTCTACCCCCAGACCTCAATTGTTTAATACCAATTATCCTAGAAACCTAGATTTGGCCAATCTTATTAGAATTACATCTAACCCTAGTCTTACACTAGTAGTATAGGGTACATTCTAATAGAATTTGCCTTATTGTTTGGTTTGGTAATCTAGATGACAGATGAGAACCATGCTTGTCCAATGGCCTTCCCCAACTAATATCAAAGTTACATCCCCAAACGGCCCACCTACCTTAATTAACATGTTTAAAACTCAACTTGCTCTGATTTCTTGTTCATGCTAGTCTAGTTTAATCGCTTTTGCTCAATCTAGTTAATTGCTTAGTTTTGCTCTTTAGTGTTAACTTAGGTTCTTGCTGACTCTAGTGGTTAACTTCGCTTCTAAATTGCTTATTGCTCTTCTAGTATAGTGTAACTCACCTTCGCTCTTGCTTAGTTAGTTGGTGAACCTAGTTTGTTAAATTTGTTTGTTTAAGATAACTTAGGTTTAATTCCACCTTTTATTCTTGTACATTTAGATTAATCACCAAACAAACCCTTTTAAAACCCTTAAACCCTGATCTCCGCACTAGGAACATAGCCAACACTAGCCTAGCTCTAGTGCCCCCTCTATCCCCGAGGACCGACCCCTATTCTTGCCAATCACCTATACTACAACAGTACGCCATGCACTTGCGGGTGACTTGTTTGGTTCTGTGATCAACATGGTTAGGGCCAATACAAATTTGAAAAGTTCCCTCCCATGTGTTTGAGTCCCGTGGAGTGCATCTAGCCACCCTTAGTTGGCTAGTGTGTATACCTCTGGCTTGACGCACCAAGAATCACTAAGATAACCTATGTCTTGATGTAAAAAAATTCTAGCTCAACCTGGAATATGAGAAGACTATAGGGACTTTATGTGTGACATAATGTAGGTTCACCATGGGCTTTTCGATATACATATGATATGGAGTGTTGTATAATAATCCACTACATTATGTGTATCAGAAATCTTAGATTGCCTTAGAATTATGACTTAGTACACCTAGCTAGTGATGTATGGATTTTGGGGACGAAATCCTATTTAAGAGGTGGAGTGTTGTAACATTGTGAAATCTAGTCATAGAGGTTAAACAACGTTTTTCTAGGTCCCTATCCAATTATATTAATAATTGGTACCTATTTCAAAATGCAATAGGAATCCTTGGAGTTAGTTAGTATCATGGATATTAATACCCTTAATATTTGGTATATTAGTTAAGATAACCATACTACATGCAATAACAAGAGTTAGTGAACAAACATACCAAATATCACACTTGACTCTAATTTGACATGCTAAAATATTCATAGGGGCATAACATTAAGAAATCAAATTAATATATTCTATAGTGTTAAGATAAATAAATACATTAAATGTATGTATAATATACAAATAATGAATTCTCATACTAAACATCTCCAAAATGTGAAATTGATGAAAAATCTAGATTCGTTACATCCTAATTTGCTTGCATACACAATTTCATATCAACAAAACATTGTCTACACTTTTATTTAATTGATTGAATTATACAATTTTAACTGATATTCATGCATTTAAGAAAAACTTAGCTACACCTAAGTCCATATTATTTTTCTTATAACCTTGCCCACAGTCTTCTCTTTCCCGAAGACGCATCTTTGCATTGGTCTAGCACCGTAATGATTGGATCCAGAGACCACTTCCCTAGACTCCTCCTCTCTCGCACATCCTTCTTCATCTCCTCCTCTTTTACCCCCTTCCCATCTATCTGCCTCTACCTTAGAACCATATACGCAATGTTCCATCCACAAATGAAGGAGATACGGTAGCCAATCTACGGTAACATTAATGCTACATCCAGTCATATATCCATACTATTGTGCCTCCTTCTCCCTCTATGCACTGCTGCTCATGGCTGCATCAGTTACCCACCATGATAGTAGCAATCCAAGTGAAGCGTCTACTATGACAACCTGTAGACCACTATTTCTTCCATAACTACTATCAATTTTGAAAGCCACCACCACCATTTCTCATTACTGCCATACCTTCAACAACCTGCACCTAGTAACCAAACCGCCGCCTGCAACTACAAGGCATGCAAATGTTGTTGCCCACGAGCATCGACGGTGATACCACCTTGAACTCTACATCCACCAACCCCAACGTCGCCCATCTCTTCTCCTCTTCTTATTCATCTTGTTCCTCTTCCTCCTTAACCCTCTCTGCCTCCTTCCTTTGAACCAACACCAAGATTTGCACAACCCAATCACCATATGACTCGTCACTCCTCCTCGATTTGAACTGCCACTGATCCCTACTCTATGGTGCAGATGTCACCAGCGTCACAAGGGTCATCACCCCCTCTGTTACGACCCCACCTCCCGATAACCCCCAATTAAGGGAGACCGAGAGGTCAAAGCCGCACCCATAACTTCCGGATCAAAGGTTCGATAATTAACCAAGAATAATTATCAAATTTTAACCTACTATACTGAAAAGCTGTAAGAAAATAAATTTTTGCATACCTTTTTGAAAACTTGGATCTCTATACTTCTATCCACTTAAGGATTCTACTCTAAATAATCCTCCTTGTATTTAACTTCATGTATTTCACAATATGACGATTTACTATTTGTCCTTTTGGCTTGTACCTAAAACGCCGACAAACAAAACGTTGGTCAGTCAAAGCTGGTATGTGGGGGAAACAATAATTATGTAAATACGTTAACAATGTAATCATTCAATTAATCATTTAATCAACCAAGATTACATTTTAGATATAACTCCGCGATCCAAGAGTACCCTATCCTCTATGTTGTCCCCATTAAACCCCTCATGATCCATCTATAAGTGAACCAATTTCTAGAGTTGAGTCACATGGCACTACTCGTAAGTAGCCCACTCCTTAACTCATGGCAGGCTAATGAGTATCATGGTACTACACGTAGGTAGCCCAATTTCTAACTCTCGGTAACCAAGACCTTGCTCTAAGATTACCCTTTTTTTTCTTAGCCCTTTCAAAGCAATAGAGGTGGACCCAGATCTAGTCAGTTATATACGCACATTTATAGTGATAATCATAGTCACTTTATAGTTGCATGAAATAAATAAACATCCAATAGTTATTTTCAAGCAACCGATTAAAACTTTGGGAATCTCCGTGAAACTAGAGCGATTATTCATAATCGTAACCACATACATGATTTGATGAGTCATGCAGATTATTCAACATATACTTTATGTATATACAATCAAGCCAATCAATAGATCCAAGCAAGTAATTCAATCATCACATAATTCCTGAAAAGAATATGTACTCTATTTATTACACACTTTAACAAGAATCTACTTTATTGACTTGGATTCTCTTTCTAGGGTTTCTAATCCGCATTACGGTTTCATTAATATTCATTAGGGTTTTCTTAGATCAATTTCTCAAACTTTATCCCTTTTAGGTTAACAAACCCTAAAATACTCTTTTCCATTTATATGAACCTTAATTGCTCAACTATTCATTTTAATAATCTTTTATACCCAAATTGACTTAGGATCATCACATCCTTATTTATTCATGGATTTGGACACATAAACCAATTAAAAGACATATTCTCCTAAATTAGGGTTTTCAATCTCATTAATGCATAATCATGCACGAAACCTTGAATTAAGCCAATTATATAAAAAGATCATCTTTTTAGATCCTATTTTCTCTTTTATTTAACAACAGGTTAATATCATCTTGAATAACATCATTAAGTCCATCTATCATCAAATCTAAGGGTTTTTCCTTAATTAAATCATTAAAGATGATAACTTTATGTACATTTCCCATCATCTTAATATACTTTTGCAATTAGGAACGGAATTAGGATTTCATATCATTTTTATTGGATTCCTCTCGTTCTCCTGATAAATTTTCATATATAGCATGTCTTTATTCGACCTACCAATAGCTAACTACATATTTTGCAAGATAATCGAATTTGGACCAATCAGACGATGCCACACCAGCTTTTATTATCCCCTTTTGTTATTCTCGCAAGCTGTAACTAAAACGCCCAGAATTACCTTTTTTCCCTTGAGGGCAACGCATAGAACTGGGGGCCCTCGGGTCTTTTTCCCCTTATCTTCTTCCTCGTTGCGCTAGGCGATTCCCTGCCCGACACAGGGACTCCAGCGCTCCATCGCACAGCTCCTCCCGCGTCTGCAAGATCGCGTGAAGATTTCCCTACCACCGCCGATCCCCGCTGGGTCACCACTAGCCACTGGCGGTAGCTTTTCATTGCTGAAGACGAGAGCAACATGTCCCCTCCCGATCCATAGGTCTGCAGGAGGATCTCGGCAGCAAAGTTACCACCTACTAGAATTGAGATGGGATGCCACCAGCCGCAAACTCCACCACGCCATGGTCTGCTGCCACCTCCCTTGGGCACAACCACCACCGTGCCTGATCCGTTGTTGTTCCATGGTTCTCCTCCAAGCACCATGGATGAAGACGCAGGTTTCTGCCGTCGTCAGTTTTGCTCCGGCGGCACTGTGCAATCCTTTGCACACGATCGCCAGTCGGCCCCGTTGCGCTTGGACGTGAAAGCAGGCCTTGCTGCAAGGTGCCTGATCAAGCCTTGGCCATGAAGGCCTTCCTCAAAGAGCGTTCTTCAACTGCCCCTCCCCAGCCGTGGTGACACCGATGAACGTCGGAGAGAGGAGCGCAGAGAGCAATTAAGATCAAAGCTGAGATAGTTAGGTCGGGGTTCCTTTGATCCATTCAAGCTTCAGTCCTTTATATATATCTATATCCAAGGAGGCTCTAGGGTTAAAAGTACGAGGATAGGAGGGAGAGAGGTAGGCAAAGGATCATTCTCATCTTTCCTGCACAACGAAACCTCCCTCTTTCCTACTTGGATTTAGTGGAAAGATTCTACCAACATTATTTCCATCCTATTTTATAAATATGGATTTGGTTGAGATAATCCAATATGCAATACTTGCCCTCCAAGAAAGTAGCTAGTTACAATTATCGTATGGGATTTCTTTTTATGTGAAAGGTGTTTCCAAAACGCCATTAATACATATTCATTAAAAGACATTTCTTTTGACAAAAACTAAAGGTCATTAGTGATTTATCACTTTATCCTCTTATTTTGCCTTTTCTCTTTCTTGTTCTTCATTGGGACTCCTTGGATCCCAAGAAATCCTTTTTTAAAGATACTCATTATGCATCTATTTCTATTTCTTATTAAAATATCTCTTTTTGATGATTTCTCTTTATTTCTCTTTTATTTTCCTCATTAGTATTCCTTTTGACATTAGGAATCCTTGGAATACGAAATTCCACCAAGGATAACTAAAAAATACCTCTTTTCACTTATTTTCCACATTTTATCATTATTTTCAATTTCTTTCTTAATAAAAAAATGCTTAATTGATCTTTTCTTTTCTTATTGCACTCTTTATGCAACTTTGGACTCCTTGGAACCCAAGGAATCCAAGAGGCACGAAATCCCTCTTTGGATTTGCCTTCTAGAGGTTTCCATCTCATTCTTTTCTCAAATATTCAATTATTCATTCACTAATTGAATTTTCTTATTATTTGGGCCCAATAACCAATATAGCCCACAACACAAACATCAAGGCTATTGTAAATCAAAATTCATTTATTCCAAATATATTATATCATAATTTGTTCAAATATCCATATTATGAGAAATTCATTTCTCACCAAAAGAACCTAAAAATTGGGGTTGTAACACCCTCCTACAATTGCACTGAGGACATCGAAAAATTGATCAAGAGTGGTCCTGGTTTCCCCTTGCATAATCTTACTCCCTTTTTCTTTCTTCACAAATTCATAAATCAATGTCACAACAAGGAAATCACTTTTAGATATCACAAATCTTATTGAACTCCATTAAAACCAAAATCAATCTTGTTCTCATATATTGTTCAGTTTACATCAGATACATGTACATTGATGAACAAACATAGTCTACAACCCATCCCGAGAAAGAGAGAGTACAGGGACATTCTATTCTATCTAGATTATGCTATTTATATCTTCTTTGTCATGACCTCTCTGCTGGATAACATTACACTTAAAACATTTGAAACAACCTCATGAGACTCATATAGAGCCCCAGTGAGTGGATACCTCCCACTCAAGCTAGGTACATGCATCATCATCAGATTAAGTATAAAACTTAAAAGAAACATGCAAATATTGAAAAGTATAGCAAATAGTTCTATCATGAGTCAAATATATCTTGCAATGGTAATCTAATCCAATAGATAAGTCCATCACTTGAACCAATTATAACTTTGAAACATCTTTTAAAGCATGTCTATGAATAAATCAACATATACTTCTCAATTCAGATTAAGAGCCCTACTGCATGTGAAATAAGATAAGTTCTAAGCATTTTTGAATCAATACATAACAATAACATTACCCTTGTGAAACTCCACCAGCTGGACCAGGAACACATCCTGTAGTCTTGAAGCTGAAGTACACATAATACATATCTACCAAACAATACTATCAAATAGAAGGCAATCCAACTCATATTCAGAATGGATGTAAATCCCATCATTTATAACTTGTCAGCATGACATATCATAATATGAAATAGAAAATGTCCATATCAACATGATTACCTTCCTCAACAAGAAGCATAATCAACAATAACAAATCACCAAGTAGCAGTACAAAGAATGTAACAACCATTCAAATCATGTTCTACATGGCTTATCATCTTTTATTCATTTGCTCTGAAACTACTTGGCTTATACCTCACCAAGTAGAAGTTGCCACGTCTGATTCTCATGTCAATGAATCACCGTCACTATCTTAGGGTTTAGCCGGCCACCCTAAGATATCAACAATAGACCCTGACCACCTCATGGTTGCCTAAAGAGGCTCACGTCCTCATCTCGGGTACATGAAATAGGAACCAACAAATCAATATATCACATATCACAATATTTCACATATTTTTCATTTCACATATTTCATTTCAACAGAGTCTATTCGATCTGGACATAGACTTTCACAACAAGGATTTAGGGCCAGATCCACTCCAGATGACTTACTCCTAAATCCTGGTGGTCTAACCTTTAAGGTCTCGATCCACACTCCGGAAATCCTTCTCTTAATTCATCGATTACTACAAGGAGATCCGTTTTGTTTCCCCAGTGTGGTCCTCGGGGGAAACTCACAGTGTTCAAGGCACCTAACTAGATGTTCCATCATTTCACTTGTTATTAATCTCTTTTACTCATCTTACAAGAATTCAAAACATCATATATCATATATGTATATTCTCGTGTAACTATAATAACATGAAACATATTAATTTTATCAATAAGGGCAATGATCAAAGCAAGAAGCACAATAAGTCTATAGATTGCAACAAATATGATTATTTCTATCTTCTAAATCAACTCATAGAAATCATCAACAGTGGGCCTTCAGCCCTAGACATAATCTCATTATGCAACATTTACCCTTATCAGGGTTTCTCAATGTAAGGAGTGCATATTAAATTACATTTCAACATATTCCTCATCAGTTCATTGTATACCACAGTTCTTAACAAATATTAGTAGAGGCATCAGAACTAGCAATAGTAAAAGCATATAGACATCATGTGTCATTCCTCATACTCAGAATAGATTTATCATACAACATATGCTTGTTCCATCTAATCTCAATAGATGTAAATAAATTTCATGCATATACATGCATAACAGACTTAGTTCTCTTCTTCTTTTATTTCACATTCTTCATATGGGGTTACTAGTCAACACATGTTGATTATCATTTGAATTCCATCAAAATAGTTCATTCTCATAATACAAGTATTCTATCAAACAATCACAATACAAGAACACATTCTTGTAAGTCAATTCAAATACTTGAGTTTCATAATTTAGTTAAATTCAACTACGGTTATGCACATCTCTTAATCACCCATTTGAGATTTTCATTCATTAGCATAATCAAACTCATCATTTTAGGGTAAGAGTTACATTCTTAGAATCATCTGCTAATTCCTATCTTTTTCCATCATTTTATACTCAGTAGTCTCAGCTTCTTTCATTTCATGTTCATTACATCATCTGGACCAATCTTTCTTAATTCACTTTACATACAATGCTTCTATTCTACATAAAATTTATCAAAGTACAATTCTTAGTATATTTTATTTAATTTGGGTTAATCCATATGTAATTAAATAAAAGATAAAATATTTCATCATACTATCTTCATTAGTTTCATCTTTATCTTGCAATCACCTTTAAGTACATCTTGTTCATATTGTCTCTTATATTCAGATAAGTGTACCTTGATGTTGAATACTAATGTCATTTCCATAATCAACAATGATCATTCTTTATTATACTAAAACAAATGCATTAGACTTTGATGGTATAGTAAGACTCATCATATTCAATTGAAGTATTAATACTTTCAACTTCAACATTTGATCACATTTCAAACATCATATATAAGTTCTAGCTTTATCACTCATAATTGTCTTAGTAATAAACTTTTAGGGTTTTCAAGAAGTCATTCTTTAGTTCAACATATCATAAGAATCATATCATTCAGTAATCCAATCATGACCCAAGGGTTCATTAGGGTTATTCACAAACATGGAAACCCTAGTTTCCATTTTCACACATTTCATTCATCAATCATAAGTATACATTGATTAATTGACTCATTTGATTCACTTCCTCAACACAAATCCTAATCAGGATATGTGGTCATTCAACTCCATTAACATTCAACTATACACTTGTATAATACAATCTAGTACAATTCAAATATGACTTTATACATGTCAATTCAATTCCAAGCATATCGACCATTGGGATGATTTTTAGGAAAAATTCACATGAAATACCATAGTCATCTACCCATAATAATACCCATGCATCCTCAATCAATATAACATGAACTAATCAAGTTTCAATCAATGAGAAATAATAAAAAATCAGTAAAATTGGATTCCCCAATATCTTTCCCAAATCAAATCCAATCACATACATATACAAACAAGGTTTCTGATTATTTTAGCCGGATTGAATTAGGATTTCAACATGATTACAAAGCTTAAGAGGGAGAAAAAAACTCACCTCAGGTGCCAAGCACCTTAAATTCGTAGGTCAACCTCTGAATTTTTTGGAAACCCAATCAAACTCTTGCAAAAGAATCCAATTCTTTCTCCTCTCAACTCAGAAACCCTAGAAATGAGGATTAGAAGAGAAAGAGTGAGAAAAGGGGGAGATATGATGTGATTTCGAATCAAATCAGGGGAGGGACAAAATCTTGACATGTGAGAGAAGATTCACTATGAAATGCTATGCAAAGAAGCTAAACTTACTTGATTTCATCATATCTTGGATAGAGAAACCCTAGGTCAACATCTCCACCACTTTCTCTTCTCAAAACCCTAGCTCTCCTCTCTCTCAAGAATTTTGTTTCTTTGACAGGAAGGAAGATTTATGAGAGCTCATTGTGTGTTAGGTTAGTGATATAGATGAATTGAGGTGCATATCACATTTGCAAACAAGCCCCTCAATGTATTTTTATTTTGTTCAGACTGGTTGGTCGGCTGAGTTATAAACTCGGCCGAAACCACACGTTTTAGAGCACAAAACTCATTCAAAAATTATGAAACTTTAACTACATGTCTGAAATTAATATTTGAAGATACGGTAAATTTTTTATATCATTTGGAGTTACCAAAAAATAATTAAAAATCAAATACTACACTATTATATTGCAGTCAACAGCATGGTCGGTCAAGTTTGTCCTTCATTGAGTCGACCGACACCCTCTCTGTAGAGATCAAAAGTCATAAAAAAATTACTCCAATTTAATAGGGTGTCTATAATTGTGTTTTTCAAGTACATTTAAAATTTTATATTAATTGGATGTACCAATAAAAAGATAAAATTCAATTACCACACTTCTATATCAATCTGAAAATATGATCGGTCGAGTTTGAAACTCGACCGATAAACATATTAGAACATTCTTTAAAAATTCTGATATTTTCAATGTTGTTTATATTTTATACATACAAATCATATACAAATTTTAATTAAATCAGATTTATAATTAAAATACTAAAAATCATTTAGTGAGACACTATACTTATCAAATTATGTATTCATATGTCATCAAAACCCTAATTTGGGCCGATTAGGGTTTCCAAACCTTAACCCTAATTATGTGAATCAAAGTCTGATTAAACCTTCTCATTATATTTAAAATATAAAAATTAAGTACCATCACTAATCGAGCTTTAAACAATGATCAACTTAATTAAGCATACAATTATCCAAGTAAACCGTAATCAGATGACTAATTTGAAAATGGGTCATTACACAGATGTTGGCCGACATTGGTTCCTTTCCTCATCTCACCCTTCTCTCATATAATCATTTCATCCCCTATGACCCTCATGCCTATCATCCTTATAGAATAGAAAATGCAACCTTTAACTATTGTAGCTAGTGAGTACTCTTGTGGTGACCACAAGAGGGAAGCCACCACCTCAAGCAGCATGTTCCCAGTGGGCAACACCACCAGTGTCCACAATCACCCTTCTCTTCCTCTCTTCCTCCATCCTGACTGCAACAAACCCTAACAATGTTGCACCCCTCTCCTCTACACCCTATGCCATGGCAGTAAATAATCGTCCTCCTCCTAGCCTCCTTCATCCCTTACCAATAATGGAGTTCCCATTCCCAATATTAGTTTTACAACGGGGATGAGCATCCACCGTCTCCTTCAAGGAATCACATCAATTGGCCATGATTATCATCTCAACTACCATTTGTACTGGAATCATATTTGGCTTAGGCCAAGGAGGCCATGATGGGATTCATGCCAGATCCCTCACCTAGAGTACCACACACAAGTAACTGATTCCATGGTGATTAGAAGGACAACAAACTAAAGGCCAGTCACTTATTTAGTGTTTCTTTTGTTAAGGACCCATTTCATATGATAGATGGTGTTATACACTCTACTCTTGATGACTTAACTTGATTTTAATATGGGATTTTTACTCAATCTTGACCACCTTGGACGTCGGTAAAATTAAATAGATAAGATATAACTATGAGGATTGTCAATTGACAAGGAATGTAGATTAATGTCCCAATAATAAATTATGAGAAAGAAATAATTTGAGATATCAATATGTGTCTTCATATGAGAATGAAATATGTATATAAAATCTAATCCACCAACATTATGATCTCTAAGTAGATAATGATGTGTATTCGACCATGGATAAATGTGTATGCCAAGATATTGTACCCTAACTTAGAATGGATATTTGCTTATAATAACAACCACAAACATCAATAAATGTACAAGAGATGATATATTCACTTAATAAGGTTATAAATCATAACATGTCATTAGGTGATTGGGGCCAAGATAAGAACAATATGAAAATCTCTAATAGGAATGTATGCATATGTTAGCTTTAGTTTGACTAACATACCTAATATGGTCCTAGGTCGACCTTGTGGACCAAGTATAATGTATGAGTTAAGCCTTAGTTGTGAAGATCAGGTATGTACATTCTCTATTTTATTTTGGGCATTATTTGACTAAAACCTACATTCACTCAATGAGGAATCTCTTGAACCGTTATTATCCTTGAGAATCTAAATGCTTGGACATTTATATTTCCTAATCTTAATACATCATATATCTATGGTTGTTGAAATACTTTGTTCATATGGGTCCTTGACCCCACCTTTTATGAATGTCTTTTTATGAGAAATTGACTGAATAAATAGTGGTTGATATAGGTCATACTTGGATGGTTCTATTGATAATGTCAAAGATACGTAGATACCCCTTAACTTAGATTAGTGTGTGAGCCTTGCTAATTATACCACCATACATGTTACTATGATATTTAAAATTAAGTTTAAAATGTATCTACACTTGTCTGTAAAATATGAACTTAAGTTGGGTAAAGTGCTAAGTTAGGTTTAAGAAAAAAAGATTGATTAGTACTTAAGATCTTGAAGTTAATGCCCACACAATTCATATTGCCTATAACTAATGGTATGGGTAAACCGACTCTAGCAACGAGATTGAATATGCTAAGGATGTACATATTAATGAATATACATTTTGCGCATATGATCACAACAAACTAAAGATAAAATGAACTAAGTTTACACCTTAACCCTAATCTTCTTAATAATATGTATAAAATTGTATTGGTAGTCATATAAAAATTAATTGACCTTCCCAGAAAAAAAATATAAATATATCACACTCGAGAGATGGCCATAATGTTGAAAACAAAATGAGACTTGTATGTATGTTATACCGTACTTTCCATATGCACTTGATATTTAATAAACACGATAATTGTTAAATAAAATAAGACCAATAGTAACAATGATAGGAATCATGGTGATACTGTTTGAGGATTTATGTTTTAAAGTTTAGTCCATCAACTTTGTGATTGCAATTTGAATGGTCGTATTAGGAGATCTATTTATAAAGATTGATCATTCATGCTTAAGTGATGAGAAATGAGGAATTCTAGGACAGCCTAGTGACCTCATGTGTAGAATGGCATGGTTCATATAAAAGGATAACAAAACTGTCATAAATGTAGGCAACCATTATGAATGTAGAATCACTAAGATAACCTATGTCTTGATGTAAAAAAAATTCTATCTCAACGTGAAATATGAGAAGACTATAGGGACTTTATGTGTGACGTAATGTAGGTTCACCATGGGATTTTCGATATAAGTATGCTATGGAGTGTTGTACAATAATACACTCCATTATGTGTATCAAAAATCTTAGATTTCCTTAGAATTATGACTTAGTAGACCTGGCTAGGGATGTATGTATTTCAAGGACAAAACCCTCTTTAAGGGGTGGAGTGTTGGAACATAATGAAATCTGGTCATATAGGTTAAACACCTTTTTTCTAGGCCCCTATCCAATTATATTAATAATTAGTACCTAATTCAAAATGAAATAGGAATCCTTGGAGTCCATTAGTATTATGGATATTAATACCCTTAATATTTAGTATATTAGGTAAGATAACCATACTACATGCAATAACAAGACTTAGTGAACAAACATACCAAATATCATGCTAGACTCTAATTTGACATGCTAAAATATTCCTGGGGGCATAAGATTAAAAAATCAAATTAGTATATTCTATAGTGTTAAGATAAATAAATACATTAAATGTATGTATAATATACAAATAATGAATTCTAATATTAAACATCTCCAAAATGTGAAATTAATGAAAAATCTATATTAGTTACATCCTAATTAGCTCGCATTTCGTATCAATAAAACATTGTCTACACTTATATTTAATTGATTTATTTATAAGATTTTAACTTATATTAATGCATTTAAGAAAAAATAAGCTACACCTAAGTCCATATCTTTTTTATTATAACCTTGCTCACGATCTTCTCTTTCTCGGAGTTGCATCTTTGTCGCCGCAACAATCGGATCTAGAGACCACTTCCCCAACCTCATCCTCTCTTGCACATCCTTCTTTGTCTCCTCCTCTTTTACCCCCTTCCCCTCTATCTGCCTCGACCCCATAACCATATCCTCCTTGTTCCAGCCACCAGTGATGGAGAGATTATGACCAATCTACTGCAACATCAATGCTACACCCAGTCGCATATTCATACTATTGTGCCTCCTCCTCCCTGTCTGCGCTGCCGCTCATGGCCACATCATTTACCCATCATGGCAGCAGCGATCCAAGTGAAGCATCAGCTATGGCAGCATGAGACCACTATTTCTTCCACAACTGCTGTCAATTTTGAAAGCCACCACCACCATTTCTCATTACTCTCAGACCTTCAACAACCTACACCCAATAACCAAATTGCAGCCTGCAACTGCAAGGCCTATGGAGGCTACTGCTGACGAGCATCGACGGTGATACCACCTTCAACCCAGAGCATCTTCATCTTATTCCTCTTACTACCCAACCCTTTCCTCCTTCTTCATTTGACCTGATGCGAAGCACTAGGATTTCCACACCCCAGCCGCCGTCTGACTCGTCAATCCTCCTCGATTTGAACCGCCATTGATCCCTACTGTGTGGTGCAAATGTTTCCAGTCTCACAAGGGTCATCAACCCCTCCTACAGTTGCACCGAGGACATCACCAAATTGATCAAGAGTGGTCCTGGTTTCCCCTTGTAAATATTCCTCACTTTAGTCATCCATGAAATGTAACTATAATGTCTTAATCATCATTCTCCTACATTCCTAGCCACCAAACCAGACATATGCTGGCCGACATTGGTTCCTTTCCTCATCTCACCCTTCTCTCAGCCAATCACTTCATCCCTTGTGACCCTCATGCTTGCCATCCTTACAGAATAGAAAATGCAACCTTTAGCTATTGCAGCTAGCGAGAACTCTTGTGGCGACCACCATAGGGAAGCCACCACCTTCAACAACATGTCCCCAGTGGCTAACACCACCAGTGTCCACAATCACCCTTCTCTTCCTCCATCCTACCTGCAACAAACCCTATCCATGCTACATCCCTCTCCTCTACACCCTATTCCATGGTAGTAAATAATCTTCCTCCTCCTAGCCTCCTTCATCCCTTGCCAATAATGGAGTTCCCATTCCCAATATCAGTTTTACAATGGGGATGAGCATCCTATTGGGTTTTACGTGGTCAGAGTAGGCAGCGGAAACAAATTTTTTACTTGACCATAAACCCAAAACTAGTGGATGGTATCAACATCTATGTAATGGGAAGGATGGTTTTAGCGAGATATACCTAGTCCTGAGGCTTTCTTAGTGACTATACCTCATAGCAAGTGCGATCTTCAACTATATATCTTTGATGACGTCTATGCAGCTCATGGTCTTGACCCAGACTGTGGTTGACTGTCATCCTTCTGAGTGACAGAAGTCTCCTGCCTCTATATATAGTCCACATAGACTACCGAGAACTCTAGTCATCCTAAAGAACAAACTAGAAGGAGTTGTCCCTTTCTATCGACATACTAGTCACCGACGCACTCTCCCACAACGAGTTGCTATTTTACAATTGTCTTTCCCTCGTTGTTCCTCCATGGACAGGTAGTACTTGCTTAGAATATCAGGGTTTTATCACCATCAGTGGGCTTTCAGCCCTAGACATAATCTCATTATGCAACATTTACCCTTATCAGGGTTTCTCAATGTAAGGAGTGCATATTAAATTCCATTTCAACATATTCCTCATCAGTTCATTATATACCACAGTTCTTAACAAATATTAGTAGAGGCATCAGAACTAGCAATAGTAAAAGCATATAGACATCTTGTATCATTCCTCATACTCAGAATAGATTTATCATACAACATATGCTTGTTCCATCTAATCTCAATAGATGTAAATAAATTTCATGCATATACATGCATAACAGACTTAGTTCTCTTCTTCTTTTATTTCACATTCTTCATATGGGGTTACTAGTCAACACATGTTGATTATCATTTGAATTCCATCAAAATAGTTCATTCTCATAATACAAGTATTCTATCAAACAATCACAATACAAGAACACATTCTTGTAAGTCAATTCAAATACTTGAGTTTCATCATTTAGTTAAATTCAACTACGGTTATGCACATCTCTTAATCACCCATTTGATATTTTCATTCATTAGCATCATCAAACTCATCATTTTAGGGTAAGAGTTACATTCTTAGAATCATCTGCTAATTCCTATCTTTTTCCATCACTTTATACTCAGTAGTCTCAGCTTCTTTCATTTCATGTTCATTACATCATCTGGACCAATCTTTCTTAATTCACTTTACATACAATGCTTCTATTCTACATAAAATTTATCAAAGTACAATTCTTAGTATATTTTATTTAATTTGGGTTAATCCATATGTAATTAAATAAAAGATAAAATATTTCATCATACTATCTTCATTAGTTTCATCTTTATCTTGCAATCACCTTTAAGTACATCTTGTTCATATTGTCTCTTATATTCAGATAAGTGTACCTTGATGTTGAATACTAATGTCATTTCCATAATCAACAATGATCATTCTTTATTATACTAAAACAAATGCCTTAGACTTTGATGGTATAGTAAGACTCATCATATTCAATTGAAGTATTAATACTTTCAACTTCAACATTTGATCACATTTCAAACATCATATATAAGTTCTAGCTTTATCACTCATAATTGTCTTAGTAATAAACTTTTAGGGTTTTTAAGAAGTCATTCCTTAGTTCAACATATCATAAGAATCATATCATTCAGTAATCCAATCATGACCCAAGGGTTCATTAGGGTTATTCACAAACATGGAAATCCTAGTTTCCATTTTCACACATTTCATTCATCAATCATAAGTATACATTGATTAATTGACTCATTTGATTCACTTCCTCAACACAAATCCTAATCAGGATATGTGGTCATTCAACTCCATTAACATTCAACTATACACTTGTATAATACAATCTAGTACAATTCAAATATGACTTTATACATGTCAATTCAATTCCAAGCATATCGACCATTGGGCTGATTTTTAGGAAAAATTCACATGAAATACCATAGTCATCTACCCATAAGAATACCCATGCATCCTCAATCAATATAACAGGAACTAATCAAGTTTCAATCAATGAGAAATAATAAAAAATCAGTAAAATTGGATTCCCCAATATCTTTCCCAAATCAAATCCAATCACATACATATACAAACAAGGTTTCTGGTTGTTTTAGCCGGATTGAATTAGGCTTTCAACATGACTACAAAGCTTAGGAGGGAGAAAAAAACTCACCTCAGGTGCCAAGCACC
The DNA here is from genome assembly GCA_963693085.1 of Alisma plantago-aquatica. NCBI lineage: Eukaryota > Viridiplantae > Streptophyta > Magnoliopsida > Alismatales > Alismataceae > Alisma > Alisma plantago-aquatica. Next base: position 631,686,233 of record OY856411.1, read on the forward strand.
TTAAATTTGTAGGTCAACCTCTGAATTTTTTGGAAACCCAATCAAACTCTTGCAAAAGAATCCAATTCTTTCTCCTCTCAACTCAGAAACCCTAGAAATGAGGATTTGAAGAGAAAGAGTGAGAAAAGGGGGAGATATGATGTGATTTCGAATCAAATCAGGGGAGGGACAAAATCTTGACATGTGAGAGAAGATTCACTATGAAATGCTATGCAAATAAGCTAAACTTACTTGATTTCATCATATCTTGGATAGAGAAACCCTAGGTCAACATCTCCACCACTTTCTCTTCTCAAAACCCTAGCTCTCCTCTCTCTCAAGAATTTTGTTTCTTTGACAAGAAGGAAGATTTATGAGAGCTCATTGTGTGTTAGGTTAGTGATATAGATGAATTGAGGTGCATATCACATTTGCAAACAAGCCCCTCAATGTATTTTTATTTTGTTCAGACTGGTTGGTCGGCTGAGTTATAAACTCGGCCAAAACCACACGTTTTAGAGCACAAAACTCATTAAAAAATTATGAAACTTTAACTAAATGTCTGAAATTGATAATTTAAGATACGGTAAAATTTATATATCATTTGGAGTTACCAATAAATAAATAAAAATCAAATACTACACTATTATATTGCAGTCAGCAGCATGGTCGGTCGAGTTTGTCCTTCATTGAGTCGACCGACACCCTCTTTGTAGAGATCAAAAGTCATCAAAAAATTACTCCAATTTAATAGGTGTCTATAATTGTGTTTTTCAAGTAAATTTAAAATTTTATATTAATTGGATGTACCAATAAAAAGATAAAATTCAATTACCACACTTCTATATCAATCTGAAAATATGATCGGTCGAGTTTGAAACTCGACCGATAAACATATTAGAACATTCTTTAAAAATTCTGATATTTTTAATGTTGTTTATATTTTATACATACAAATCATACACAAATTTTAATTAAATCAGATTTATAATTAAAATACTAAAAATCATTTAGTGAGACACTATACTTATCAAATTATGTATTCATATGTCATCAAAACCCTAATTTGGGCCGATTAGGGTTTCCAAACCTTAACCCTAATTATGTGAATCAAAGTCTGATTAAACCTTCTCATTATATTTAAAATATACAAAATTAAGTACCATCACTAATCGAGCTTTAAACAATGATCAACTTAATTAAGCATACAATTATCCAAGTAAACCTTAATCAGATGACTAATTTGAAAATGGGTCATTACACAGATGTTGGCCGACATTGGTTCCTTTCCTCATCTCACCCTTCTCTCAGCTAATCATTTCATCCCCTATGACCCTCACGCCTATCATCCTTATAGAATAGAAAATGCAACCTTTAACTATTGTAGCTAGTGAGTACTCTTGTGGTGACCACAAGAGGGAAGCCACCACCTTAAGCAGCATGTTCCCAGTGGGCAACACCACCAGTGTCCACAATCACCCTTCTCTTCCTCTCTTCCTCCATCCTGACTGCAACAAACCCTAACAATGTTGCACCCCTCTCCTCTACACCCTATGCCATGGCAGTAAATAATCGTCCTCCTCCTAGCCTCCTTCATCCCTTACCAATAATGGAGTTCCCATTCCCAATATCAGTTTTACAACGGGGATGAGCATCCACCGTCTCCTTCAAGGAATCACATCAATTGGCCATGATTATCATATCAACTACCATTTGTACTGGAATCATATTTGGCTTAGGCCAAGGAGGCCATGATGGGATTCATGCCAGATCCCTCACCTAGAGTACCACACACAAGTAACTGATTCCATGGTGATTAGAAGGACAACAAACTAAAGGCCAGTCACTTATTTAGTGTTTCTTTTGTTAAGGACCCATTTCATATGATAGATGGTGTTATACACTCTACTCTTGATGACTTAACTTGATTTTAATATGGGATTTTTACTCAATCTTGACCACCTTGGACGTCGGTAAAATTAAATAGATAAGATATAACTATGAGGATTGCCAATTGAAAAGGAATGTAGATTAATGTCCCAATAATAAATTATGAGAAAGAAATAATTTGAGATATCAATATGTGTCTTCATATGAGAATGAAATATGTATATAAAATCTAATCCACCAACATTATGATCTCTAAGTAGATAGTGATGTGTATTCGACCATGGATAAATGTGTATGCCAAGATATTGTACCCTAACTTAGAATGGATATTTGTTATAATAACAACCACAAACATCAAAAAATGTACAAGAGATGATATATTCACTTAATAAGGTTATAAATCATAACATGTCATTAGGTGATTGGGGCCAAGATAAGAACAATATGAAAATCTCTAATAGGAATGTATGCATATGTTAGCTTTAGTTTGACTAACATACCTAATATGGTCCTAGGTCGACCTTGTGGACCAAGTATAATGTATGAGTTAAGCCTTAGTTGTGAAGATCAGGTATGTACATTCTCTATTTTATTTTGGGCATTATTTGACTAAAACCTACATTCACTCAATGAGGAATCTCTTGAACCGTTATTATCCTTGAGAATCTAAATGCTTGGACATTTATATTTCCTAATCTTAATACATCATATATCTATGGTTGTTGAAATACTTTGTTCATATGGGTCCTTGACCCCACCTTTTATGAATGTCTTTTTATGAGAAATTGACTGAATAAATAGTGGTTGATATAGGTCATACTTGGATGGTTCTATTGATAATGTCAAAGATACGTAGATACCCCTTAACTTAGATTAGTGTGTGAGCCTTGCTAATTATACCACCATACATGTTACTATGATATTTAAAATTAAGTTTAAAATGTATCTACACTTGTCTGTAAAATATGAACTTAAGTTGGGTAAAGTGCTAAGTTAGGTTTAAGAAAAAAAAAGATTGATTAGTACTTAAGATCTTGAAGTTAATGCCCACACAATTCATATTGCCTATAACTAATGGTATGGGTAAACCGACTCTAGCAACGAGATTGAATATGCTAAGGATGTACATATTAATGAATATACATTTTGCGCATATGATCACAACAAACTAAAGATAAAATGAACTAAGTTTACACCTTAACCCTAATCTTCTTAGTAATATGTATAAAATTGTATTGGTAGTCATATAAAAATTAATTGACCTTCCCAGAAAAAAAATATAAATATATCACACTCGAGAGATGGCCATAATGTTGAAAACAAAATGAGACTTGTATGTATGTTATACCCTACTTTCCATATGCACTTGATATTTAATAAACACGATAATTGTTAAATAAAATAAGACCAATAGTAACAATGATAGGAATCATGGTGATACTGTTTGAGGATTTATGTTTTAAAGTTTAGTCCATCAACTTTGTGATTACAATTTGAATGGTCGTATTAGGAGATCTATTTATAAAGATTGATCATTCATGCTTAAGTGATGAGAAATGAGGAATTGTAGGACAACCTAGTGACCTCATGTGTAGAATGGCATGGTTCATATAAAAAGATAACAAAACTGTCATAAATGTAGGCAACCATTATGAATGTAGAATCACTAAGATAACCTATGTCTTGATGTAAAAAAAATTCTATCTCAACGTGAAATATGAGAAGACTATAGGGACTTTATGTGTGACGTAATGTAGGTTCACCATGGGCTTTTCGATATAAGTATGCTATGGAGTGTTGTACAATAATACACTCCATTATGTGTATCAGAAATCTTAGATTTCCTTAGAATTATGACTTAGTAGACCTGGCTAGGGATGTATGTATTTCAAGGACAAAACCCTCTTTAAGGGGTGGAGTGTTGGAACATAATGAAATCTGGTCATATAGGTTAAACACCTTTTTTCTAGGCCCCTATCCAATTATATTAATAATTGGTACCTAATTCAAAATGAAATAGGAATCCTTGGAGTCCATTAGTATTATGGATATTAATACCCTTAATATTTAGTATATTAGGTAAGATAACCATACTACATGCAATAACAAGACTTAGTGAACAAACATACCAAATATCATGCTAGACTCTAATTTGACATGCTAAAATATTCCTGGGGGCATAAGATTAAAAAATCAAATTAGTATATTCTATAGTGTTAAGATAAATAAATACATTAAATGTATGTATAATATACAAATAATGAATTCTAATATTAAACATCTCCAAAATGTGAAATTAATGAAAAATCTATATTAGTTACATCCTAATTAGCTCACATTTCGTATCAATAAAACATTGTCTACACTTCTATTTAATTGATTTATTTATAAGATTTTAACTTATATTAATGCATTTAAGAAAAAATAAGCTACACCTAAGTCCATATCTTTTTTATTATAACCTTGCTCACAATCTTCTCTTTCTCAGAGCTGCATCTTTGTCGTCGCAACAATCGGATCCAGAGACCACTTCCCCAACCTCATCCTCTCTTGCACATCCTTCTTTGTCTCCTCCTCTTTTACCCCCTTCCCCTCTATCTGCCTCGACCCCATAACCATATCCTCCTTGTTCCAGCCACCAGTGATGGAGAGATTATGACCAATCTACTGCAACATCAATGCTACACCCAGTCGCATATTCGTACTATTGTGCCTCCTCCTCCCTCTCTGCGCTGCTGCTCATGGCCACATCATTTACCCATCATGGCAGCAGCGATCCAAGTGAAGCATCAGCTATGGCAACATGAGACCACTATTTATTCCATAACTGCTGCCAATTTTGAAAGCCACCACCACCATTGCTCATTACTGCCAGACCTTCAACAACCTACACCCAATAACCAAATTGCAGCCTGCAACTGCAAGGCCTATGGAGGCTACTGCTGACGAGCATCGACGGTGATACCACCTTCAACCCAGAGCATCTTCATCTTATTCCTTTTACTACCCAACCCTTTCCTCCTTCTTCATTTGACCTGATGCGAAGCACTAGGATTTGCACACCCCAGCCACCGTCTGACTCGTCAATCCTCCTCAATTTGAACCGCCATTGATCCCTACTGTGTGGTGCAAATGTTTCCGGTCACACAAGGGTCATCAACCCCTCCTATAGTTGCACCGAGGACATCACCAAATTGATCAAGAGTGGTCCTGGTTTCCCCTTGTAAATATTCCTCACTTTAGTCATCCATGAAATGTAACTATAATGTCTTAATCATCATTCTCCTACGTTCCTAGCCACCAAACCAGACATATGCTGGCCGACATTGGTTCCTTTCCTCATCTCACCCTTCTCTCAGCCAATCACTTCATCCCTTGTGACCCTCATGCTTGTCATCCTTACAGAATAGAAAATGCAACCTTTAGCTATTGCAGCTAGCGAGAACTCTTGTGGCGACCACCATAGGGAAGCCACCACCTTCAACAACATGTCCCCAGTGGCTAACACCACCAGTGTCCACAATCACCCTTCTCTTCCTCCATCCTACCTGCAACAAACCCTAGACATGCTACATCCCTCTCCTCTACACCCTATTCCATGGTAGTAAATAATCGTCCTCCTCCTAGCCTCCTTCATCCCTTGCCAATAATGGAGTTCCCATTCCCAATATCAGTTTTACAATGGGGATGAGCATCCTATTGGGTTTCATGTGGTCAGAGTAGGCAGCGGAAACAAATTTTTTACTTGACCATAAACCCATAACTAGTAGATGGTATCAACATCTATGTAATGGGAAGGATGGTTTTAGCGAGATATACCTAGTCCTGAGGCTTGCTTAGTGACTATACCTCATAGCAAGTGCGATCTTCAACTATATATCTTTGATGACGTCTATGCAGCTCATGGTCTTGACCCAGACTGTGGTTGACTGTCATCCTCCTGAGTGAAAGAAGTCTCCTACCTCTATAGATAGTCCACACAGACTACCGAGAACTCTAGTCATCCTAAAGAACAAACTAGAAGGAGTTGTCCCTTTCTATCGACATACTAGTCACCGACGCACTCTCCCACAACGAGTTGCTATTTTACAATTGTCTTTCCCTCGTTGTTCCTCCATGAACAGGTAGTACTTGCTTAGGCTCTCTCATTTACCACAACCAGAGAGTACAACAACTTTACAGAGCAACTGATGTTCTTAGTTGTGCCTCTAGAGAAGCCCATGTACCCCTCTATTTATAGTAGAGGGTAGGGTTCAATCTGTGCGGGAGTAGAAGGGTCCGAAATTTCCATGAACAATTTTCACTGTGGCAGGTGAACTGGTCATTTCATAACAGAAATGGTCATTTGGCAAGGTGAGCCGATCAGTTCACTATTGAACCAGTTAGTTAGGAGTGTGAACCAATCGGTTCACCCAGTGAATTGGTTGTTTCACTTCACAGACTTGCCTGTAATTGACTTTCCTTATTCATTTCTAATTAACTCAAAGATTAATTCTTGTCCCAATCAAATTGAACAAGTGAAATGAAAAACTTTTCTCACAAATCAAGACAACTCAAAACTGCTCATTTGGTCTAGTTGAACCAATCAGTTCACCAGAGTGAACCAGTCATCTCACTGACCATGAGCTAATCGGTTCACCCAGTGAACCAGTCAGTTGGTGGTCCAGATTATGCAGAACACAGTCAATTCAGTTCTCAATCAATCTAACACTCAAATCAGTTGGTTCAACACTTGAACTTGATGATTCTGAGTCAGGTCTATTGATTGAATATTTGATTGAGTACCTAAACACTTTAGTAATCAATCCAAACATCATTCATGGATAAACTCCTCTTCCAGGTTAATCCTTTGTCTGTGACCCTATAGGTCCCATTTCACATTGGCAGTGAATGTCCATAACTAGCTTATGACATCACAAGAAAAGAGCGGTACCTAGTTGCACATCAATGCTACCCAAAGTGAAAAGGAAAATTGGAGAACAACTTTCAATCCTACATTCTGTGATTGGTGTTCTAGTGAATGTATAATTCCTTTGTCTCTGATATCTTGAATGAACTCAAGGCATGGAGTTGTCATTCTATCAACGCTCATTCATGTTTCTTGAACTAGAGCAGTCTGTCTAAGATATGTGTGACATCTATATCATATATTGATTCACATGTGCATGTGCATGCCTTTCTCAGTTTTGCTTATCAAGTGGCATGGGCATCATACTCCCTTAGGAGGGACAAATCCCATACCTATCACTCACAGTCTATCTCATGCGTCAAAGCCACCCAATCATCACCATTATAACAACCCATGTTTCAGGACTGCGTTTGATGATGTCAAAGTGTACCCAATCACATTCGATGAGTGCAGTGATTTTATGTTTAAGAATCGCAATCACCACCATCACTATGAGAAATGAATCTGACTACCATGTCATGGTTCCATGTGTCACTCTCATGGTGAGTTTGTCCAATACACTATTCTCCAACATGTATCTGTGTGCTTGGTTTGATATCATATATCATGACTAATGAGACACTTCCATCAACCAACACACACTCTAGTCTTGGTGTGTCATTGTTGTCTATCAACCTTCCACAATGACATCTGACTAGGGACATAACAAGAATGTACATACTCTTAGCATTTGTATGATATCATTGTTCAAGTCACATACTTGAAGACATACATCATTGAGTATTGTCATTCCTTAGACATTTATTCTGCTCCATCATATATCTCATAATTGATTGAGCTAGAATAAATTGGAAGCTTGCCTTTGATATTTATCAAATCAATAAGAACATATGCCAATCTAATCATCATATGATTGGATCTCTTGACATACATACCAACATACTCCCACTTGCACTTAGAGCCAATAACCTTTGAATCATATTCTTAGTGACATCTAAACATGACCAACATGTTTCTATAGTGGTAGTGCTAATCTAGTGAGTTAGCAACATTTTGCTTTGTTTGGTATATTGCATGTTTCACATCTCCCCATTGTATGATATTTCATATGAGATGGAGTTGTTGTAATATGCTATCTCATATTACTTGCCTGACAATTAGCTCCATAGTTTGATTTAGTATTTCTACTTTGTCATCAATGGTTGGAATATCTATAAGTTCATACATATGAACTTCTACATCCATGTAGTATCCTCTGGTGTTCACAACACAAGGATACTCGACATTCCCTTTTAGAATCAAATGGCCTTTTAATTTTACTCAGAACATTTCCATTCAACAACTCTGGTTCACTTTACAATTGAATTTAACTTTTATATTTTGCATTTTGTGATCATGTTTATGTCATTTTGGAAGCTTGCATCAGTGTAACTAATTTACACTCAACTCTTCCTTTTATTACCATTGAACTAATCCTTTAATACTTCATAAGTACTTAAATAAGTTCTGTATGGTATTCTAGTGACTCTCACTGGAAGTAGACATACATCCACTCATCATGTCCATTACAAATGAGATAACTGGATGAGCATATCATATTGTCATGTCCAATACATACAATATGATGCATGCATATATATAATTTCTTTCCATGTCCAATACATACAAGATAATGGGATGATTACATACACGATAGATCCAATTACAAATGCATAAGACATCTATCTATGTGTTCCTATTCTTCATAAAAATTTGGGACACTAGGCATGAGAGAGACTAACTCCATATAATATTGATAAGTTTTCTCCCACTGAATCTTTGCATACTGAACCCTTCAACACTGACTGACAATGTATGCTCTCTCTTTATCAGGTCAATATACTTTTGAGAACTATCTCTATATGTCTCTATTCCTACCACATAGGACATTTCTTTTTATTCCTTAAATAAGGTATTTCCACACCAGTTTCATTTTATTCCTCATCATCATGTGGAATATGAATATGCTCCCAAAAATCTTTGTAAACATAGACCCCTTCTTTATTTCGATATATCAGTCAAACCTTTTGACTATATAATCAAAGTAAAGACTCCAATTCTGAGTACTTATACTTAATCAATCATATTGATTAAACTCTTGTAACTTATAGATTGCATTTGCATTAAAGGAATTATAAAACCTTTCAGGTTGTGTCACACACACAACCTCATATTATTCCTACTAGGAATGCAGTTTTAATATCCATATGCCAAATTTTATAGTCTTCAAGTTCCAATAGCAAGCATGATCCTTTATGGCCTATAACCACTACAATTGATTAAATAAAATCATCAGGTTCAACACCTTGAACTCACTTGAATTTATCTCAAACAATTAACTCTTCAAATCTCATATGTGTCAGTCTTAACTCTTAAGACCCAATTGCACTTAAGGGTTTTATCCCTATAAGTGCTACCATTAAGGTCATACCTTATTTGGTTCATATGGAATTCATTTTGGATCTTATGGCATCAAGCCATAACTCAAAATTTGGTTCCTCAACATCATCTAGATAGATTATTGGCTCATCATCATATGACCAATTCATCACCTTTGAATTTGTAGGATATCATTATCCATCAAGCTCAAAGTATTTTCTACAAGATATATGATGTGTATATGTTACCTAAGGAATTTTAGATTCCACAACACTTGTGATTCTTAATCTCCTTTTGTACGTTTATTTAGTGTAAAGCATGTTCTTTAGAAGAATTCTAGAAGATTAATTATTTTTTTGATGATCATGCTCTTACTATTTAGAGTATGATTCCTTCTTTGATTTAGACATCATTATGCCTTAATCATGAGTTCTCTATGATACACTATCATAGTTACTCACAAGGTCCTTAAACATTTGGTTTAAGTATCTAGCTCATTCATTGATCATATTAAAGAATTAACACTTTTACCAAGTTTGTTCTTCATTTATGATATTCTTGAACATTTCAAGATATTCATATTGGTATTTCATTAAATACCATATCTAAAGTATTAGCATTTACTCCAATAGGTATGTATATACATCAATATGTATTATACCTAATAGAATAGTCATTCTCCTACTACATCTAGTGAAGATTGACTTGTCATCATGCCCAATAAACAAGACATTCATATCTCTTAATGGTTCATTAACCAAGAGAGTCTAGTTTATCCATCAACGTGGAACCTAGAGATGAATTTCTTATTCATTCATTTAGATGATAATGCTAATTAATTATTTGAGTCATCAATAAATTTTAGGTATTATTTATTTTATCTCATACATATCAAGTACCACAAGATAAATAAGGCATTGCCATAAAAGATCATATCTTTAAAATTTAAACATGAACTTTATTGATAGACATCCTTGTCATTACAAGATGCAGAAATAAAGTGTTTATGTTTATTGGCAAAATGAAATAGCAGTTCATAACTCTATTACATGCCCTTTGGGCTGAAATAAACTAAAAGATACTACTATCTATGGCAACAACACTTGCTCCAATGTTGATGAGTGTTCCTTCTTGGTCCTTTCATAAAGGCCATTACTTCTTTTCATATCCTATGCATCATATATGTCAGATCTATATCTTGGTATCATATACCTAAGATAAAGAAGCATTTTAAATTTATTTCACAATACCTGAGATGGAGACTTCCATCCCCTCCTTCTTCTTCTTTAGTTCATCTATGCAGAGAGGGCAATTTCTCTTCTAATGTCCCAACTCATTATAATGGTGACATTAATTTGCCTCCCTTGTTCACCCTTCCCTTGGCTCTGAGAGTTGAAGATGACTTGGGTTGCTGGCTAGCATCGAAACCTTTCTTTGCTTTGCCCTTGCCCTTGCCCTTACATTTAGACTTTCCCTTCTTTCTATTGATCATCATCACAAATTTGGGTTTGTCTTTCTTCATCTGTTCTTCGACTATCCTCAACATGCCCAACAACTCTGTCAGTAACCTATCAAAGTTGTTCATGTTGTAGTTCATCAAAAACTAATTGTAGGATTCTGGAAACGAATGTAGTATCACATTAGTAGCCTCCTCTTGGCTCATAGGAAATCCCAACCGAGTTAGGTTCTCCACATATCCAATCATCTTAAGTGTGTGAGGGCCTACTAGATCTCCTTCTGTCATGATGCACTTGAACAGTGCTTTGGAGACATCATATCTCTCTTGTCGTGCCTGGTCTTGATACATGTTCTTGAGATATTGAACCATCTCAATGACATCCATGTTCTCATGTTGTCTCTACAACTCATAGTTCATTGAGGACAACATCAAGCACTTCATATCAATGGCATCCTTAGTATGCTTCTTGTAAGCGTTCCTTTCAGCCTTAGGTGCGTTGGGAGCGGGTTCATTTGACTCTAGTGTATCTAGGATAGAGCTTTCGATCTTGAGTGAGAACAATTCTCAACATCCTAAACTAGTCATGGAAATTGTTCCCATTTAGCTTATCCTTCTCGAGGACCGATTGCAATGAAAAGTAATTGTTGTTGGTAGCCATTTATTCTACAAAAAGGAAATTTGGAATTTTAATCCAAAACTCTTTTGATTTGATTTGATTTGATAGTTGACAATATTAATTTGATCTTTAATTGATTATTGCTCCCACTGTTTTGATCAAACTGATAGCCCTCACCATCAATTTGAAAGATTGCAGCGTACAACCTTCTAGTGAGCAAGATCCTGATTTCCTCTAAGTTATGAACCAGCTAGGACTGTCACCCACAACTAGATTCTTTTAAGTAGGAAACTTTTGCCAATTGCATCATATGCAACTCTTGATAGATGTCATGCACAACTCCTTGCCATATTCATCTTTATGCCTCAAGGTGCTTGATATGATCAAGGTCACCTTGTTAAGTCTGACCCAAATGCCAACACAATGAATATGCATTGTGCTAGGGCAGACCCACATATTCACCATCACACTTCTACGAGATAGACAAGCACCACGCTAGGGCGTGCCCACACTTAGTCAATCAATTTTTTCACATGTGCTACTTTTGGAAGGCATCTTCAACTTAATATGTTTGTTGAGGGGTTTTAATATGCTTATATATGCATATATGTATCCAATCACCACATATATAGTACATATCATGCACATGCTATATCCCACAAATGAAAACATGCAATAAAGATAAAGAGATGATTATGGCCATCCTATTGTAGTTCCTTAGAGCCACAAGGAACTGTGGTCATCTAGGTCTACATCACATGCAATAACCTATTGTTGATGAAGATCTGTGCTTAAGCCGTTCTGGGTTGATCAACTCATCCTATGACTGATCGGCTCGCCTCTTGGTTGGTTGTCACCAACCGATTGTATGGCTCCCCTAGATAGTCAATTTGTCAGGTCATCTGGGCTTCTCGTCAGTCCACCAACTGCTCCTTAATCAGTCGTCTTGGTCCATCAAGCGGTCATCTTTCGTCTTTGTCATAATAAGAAATAAAGCTAAAATTAATCCTATTTTACATAATCTTTGTGAAACCTCGAGTTACATTTGAGGGGATCAAAGGTAGAATAGAAGGCTCAAGTTATCTTGAGTTATATTTAGAATAGAAGAAGAGGGCTAGGTGCACAGACTGAGATGCAAACAACCATAACCTACCACACACATGCACATAGGGTTTATAGGCCATAGTCATGCTACACATCCACCATCAAAACTATTTTAGGGTGACGCTATCGATTGCATATATACCATATCATATATGTATATATTAGTTTGGGATCATGTGGTATTAATCGGATATTCACATTAGTAATTTAAATATTCACATCATATGAAATAAATAAAATACAGTAAAACCAAAAGAAGATTATATCGATTATCCCAAAACATAGTATGTTGATGTGGCTATGATACCACTGTTGGGTTTTATGTGGTCAGAGTAGGAAGCGGAAATAAAATTTTTACTTGACCATAAACCCATAACCAACAGATCACATCAACATCTATGTAATAAGAAGGATGGTTTTAGCGAGATATACCTCGCAGTAAGTGTGGTCTTCAACCACCTGTCTTCGACAATGTTTGTGTAGCTCCTGGTCTTTGATGTGCTCCCACTAGAGGCTTGCAACAAGCACAATCCATGAGGTCAGGAGGCACGGGAGTGATGGGATCTTTGCTTTCGAAATTTGTATGGTCCCATATCGAGTCTATCACTAAAACTAAAACAATTCGCCCGCAAGCGTACGAGGTACTGTTGTAGTATAGATCAAGGGCAAGATGCGGGGTCGAACCACGGAGATAGAGGGGAGCTCTAGAGTTAGAAGGTGTGAGCTATGTTCCTATTGTGGAGAGTAAGGTTTTTAGGGTTTAAAGGTTGGTTGTGGGTTGATTAAGCTAAGTGAGAAAGTATGAAAAGCAATATGAAACTAAGTTATCAAAAGGCTAAATTAGCAATCTAAGTTAACAAGCTATCTAAACAAGAGCAAGAACAAACTACACTAGACTAAGCAAGCAACTAACAATTGAGAACATAAGTTAACCACTAATCAAGATCAAGGACCTAAATTAACACTTAGCTAGCAAAACTAGGCAATCAACTAAGTTAACTAAGGCAAATGAACTATACTAGCATTAATAAGCAAACTAGGCAATTAAGGTTTTAAGCAATTAGATGAAGGAGGTAGGCCGTTTGGGAATGTGACCTTGACATTAGTTGGGGGATGTCACCATAATAAGCAATTAACATATTTCATTCTAGATTACCAAACCAAACAACAAGGTGGGTGCTATGAGAATGTACCCTAAGCTACTAATCGGAGAACTAGGGCTAGGTGTAATTCTCATAGGACGTACCAAGTCTAGGTCTCTAGGATAAGTGGTATTAGTCAATTGAGGACCAAGGGTAAGGATGGGAGTAGAGATGAGGATATTTGACCTCATGCCACTAGCCACCTCAGCCTTTAGGAAATCCTAGGCAATTGCACTAACCACACTTATACTAGTCACTTAGAACTCACACTTGCATGTAGGAAGAAGGTGATTATGTAGGAAGATAGGGGGCTAGCTAGGGATCCGAATTAAGGCCCTAGGAGCCAATCCTATGATAGCTACATAGAAACCAACACCCTAGAGGCAAATGTCCTCAAACACCACAAGGCAAGCAATTAATGTAATTAAGCAACAACCACATGCACAAGTAATGGGAAATGAGATACAAGCAAAGGCAATCATCATAGAAATGAAATATGTTCATTACAAATTATATTCCCCCAACATGGTATCACAGTCACATTTTTGCCCCAAACAGCCCACCCAAGGGGGCTTAGCTATACATGATCAAACTAGGAACAAAGAAGAAGGGAAAGAGAGTAGGAAACGCCATGGATGCTTGATGAAGCTTGACTTCTTCACCTCCTTGTTGCCATCCACGATCCTCCTCCTCCAATGGTGCCCAAGAGCATGGAAATGGTGGAATGGATGGATAGAAACCTAGAGAAACTAGGGTTCTATGGTGGAAATGAGTGGAAAGTGAGTGGAAATGGGATTAAATGCAAGGAAGTAGGTGGATGGGAGTAATGGAGGCAATGGAGCAGCTGGGGGCGGCTAGGGGGTGCTCTCTCTCGAGCCCTAGAAGCAACTAGTGCTTATATAGGAGCTAGGGCTAAGTGGGGGTATAATAGGAAAAATAGTGGAAAAGTCTACTGGAAAGAGGGCCACCACGACCGTGGTGAAGGGCCACGACTGTGGTGAAAACGGTATAACATGGCCGTGGTCAGGTGGTACGGCCATGGTGAAGGGAAACTGGAAATGAATGGAGTGGATCAATACGACCGTGGCAAGGAGCCACGACTTTGGTGAAGAGGCTGGGCCACGGGCGTGGCATCTGGATAACATTCTCCTATTGATTTCTGGCAATACACATTACGGCTGTGGGCAGTGGCCACAGCCGTGATGACTCTGGCTTGTTATGGTTGTGGCCGAGGGCCATGCCCGTGGTGATTCTGGCCATTTCTCCTATTGGTTCCTTAGCAATAAACATAACGGCCGTGGGCAGTGGCCACGACCGTGGTGAGTCTGGCTTGTCACGGTCATGGCCGAGGGCCATGCCCGTGGTGATTCTGGCCATTTCTCCTATTGGAAATGCTGCTCCTTGGCAATAAACATAACAGCCATGGGCAGTGGCCACAGCCGTGGTGAGGGCTTGAGCAGGCTGATGAACTTCAAACTTTGTCAATTTCGGATGTCCTTGCTTGGTGATGACTCTTTGGCCACTAAGGTAGGTTGGGGGAGGTTTGGGGCCTTCTTTGGGCCCCTCCATCACACTCGTCCATCCATTGTGGTCCAAATACCTAAAAATAGTGAACGAACATCCATAAGTGTATTTGCAATGATAATCAAATTGGGGGAAAATACTTGTAATCTAGCATGTTTAGATGCAACTTATATACAAAAAGGCACAGTATGGAGCCCTAAAATAGGGCTGCATCACCACCCCAAACTTAAAACATACTTGCCCTCAAGTATGCTCCAACTTAATCTCTCTTTTCTGTTCTTTTCAACAAAAACAAATGACAAATGACAAATGCAAAGCAACAGAAGATTATTGAATATATATAGTCTTGGAAATGACTAAGTGCATGTGTCTCACATCTCTCCTCTCCTTCTTTCACAACCCAATCATGAACTGAGCACTGAGCATACAAACTTCAAATATAAAGCATAGAAACACAAGTTGTCCATATGTCCTTTATGTCATTCCGGGTAAACCGTTTCATGTTGATGTTAATCACAGGTGACTAGGAGTGTTGTTTCACTTTCATGCATTCAGTCTTATGCTTCAAATCACACTAGATGATCCACTTGGCTGTAGAAAGGGTAAAGTGAGCTAGATTTGATGTTTTCTAGCTCAATGGGTATAAAAGAAGAAGAAAGGGTTGCGGTAAGATTTGGAGTGCTTTTACACACTCTTATTTTCTTTATTTGAATGCTCTTAAACAGGAGCATCCTTTTATTTTATTTTTGCCTTTTTTTTATTTTTCTTTGCCCTTGGTGTAGATAGGGCATATGGTGGATAGAGTGAAGTGGGGAGATAAAGATGTGGCCACCCCAAACTTTTGGAGGTGGCCACGGCTAATATGTGCACTTTGGCATCTTTTTATGAGGCAGAGGGGTATGAAGATGGTGGAAGAATAGTCAGATCAAAGAGGGGTCATCAGTGTATTTTTCAACATACGATTCCCTGCATGAAAGCTAACTCAACACTTCACCAAGTAATATCACATCACATGATACAATTAACACAATATTCATATTTCTACCAAGTGATTCCATTGGCTTTAAGCGTTTGTCCCTTGCTCAATTCATGATTCAACCAAAGCATTCACAGACTTAAGAGATGTGGTTCACATGTAAAAAGTCACAAACAAGACCATATATCAATAAGATCTAAGAATGTATCATGCATTTGTCACAAGAGTAAACCTTTTCATTTCAAACATTGGAGATTAAGTCAAAACATCCTATCAGAGCAAGAATATTCAAATATGGGCAAAATTGGCCAAAATGGTGCCAATTTGCACTAAATCACATCTAAACCTACTTTAGGGAAAAAGTAAGTAAATCCTAGCTAAAACATGCAAAAATGAGCAAAAACCTACATGAGATGCAATGCATGGCTGAAATTTTGAAAAATTACGCAAAAATGACGAGAATGAAAACTACATGACATGCATGGATATGACAGAAAAAGAAATAAAATGAAAACTAAACTAAGTGGCAATATGTAGAACAAAATCACTAGATAGAGAGAATGGAGGTGCGTATCGCCCTACCCACCCCAAACTTTAGAATCATGCTGTCCTCAACATGAAACTATAGCTTAGGGTAGATAGGGGAAGTGTCAGTGCTGCTGCGAGGACTGGTCCGGCCCCTGGGGGTGATCTGGAGGAGGGACGGTGCCTGTTGGAGGATGCTGGTTCTGGTAGTACTGTCCCCAATATGCATCCTGGGGCGGGGGGTAGGGTGGTGGATATTCCGCTACACCACCCCAAAAATCTTCACCCCATTCGGGGTTCCTTGCTGCCTGGGTGTGGTTTTAGTGGTACATGTGGTTGACCTGGTAGTGTAATTATTGTTGGTCTTGCCACATGTGCTGCTGGGTGAGCTGCACCTTCTGCTGTATCTGATAAAGATCCTCAAGTTGTGCCTGGATGTGTGACATGTCATAGGCGTTGCTCGAGGGCTGCTGCAGTTGGGATGTTCCCTCATCCCTCCTTCATCTTCGCCGAGGTTGCTCTCATTCTTCAACTGGCTGTTCCTATCCTTGCACATTTGACTCTGCCATTTCTTCATGTGCGGCAACGACTCCCATGACGTAGGTCTCTCTGGGGTGATCTCTCTCCCATTTTGCTATTTTGTCTCTCAGCTTGTAGTAGATTCCCAACACGGATAGAAGAGGCACCGCATGGTATGGGAGCTCCAGCTCAAGATCTGGCAGACTGGTAGTAAGATAAATCAGCCTATTGCCATCCTTCTTGATGGTGAGTGAGCGGATGAGATAATCCATATCAACATAATCTATAGGACACCCATCTTCGAGCCCAGAGAGATCATGGCCCTACCTGAGTGCAATTGAAGTGACCAACCCTCCCATGAAAAATGGAGTCTTGCTCTTGTAGGGTATGGACTTCATATGGTCAATAAGTAGCACTCCTAGGTTGACATGCTGCTTTTCTATCATGGCTTTCAGGACAAACATTTCTTTTTGTGAGATCGTGCCCTGATTGTCATATCTTCCCACGATGGTATTAGCAAGGACTTTTTGCGTGTAGCGGATGAGAGGGTTGCTTAGAGATGAAGTCTTCACCCTCCCTGCATAATACCCATCTCTGCCTGCAATTTGTTTCCAGAAAAGCACGTAATCATACTTCAAATCTTTTTCCAACAAGCCATCATCAAGTTCCTTGGCTTCCTCCGGACTTGCCGCAAAAATGTTGTTCAAGTCCTTCGATGTGAGAGTGTAGAAATGGCCTAAGATGGCAAACTTCAAAGCATCTTTTCCTCTCACTCTTGTCTTTTCCATTGTAGCAAAGAACTCCTTGCTCATCTGGCCATATGATATTTGGGGCGTGAAGAGAACATGCCACAACCCCACGGTCTTCAAGCTCTCTTCTACAGCCTCCTTGATGCCCAAGGTATCAAGTATCTTCTCACTACCATACCTCGTGGTGACTATTCGCCTCATTAAGCAATCTGGGTATTTGTGAGAGATATGCCTTTGCCTCAGCCCCCTCCCATATGAAGTTCCCTCGGGCACCTTGCCCATGATTTTTAGTCGTTCCTCCTCCATCTTTTCTAGAACATTATCATCCTCCATGGACAGTTCCATATCCTCATCTTCACTATTTTCATCATCCACCGACGTGTATGTTTTCGAACCCGAAGTGGTATCCCGATTGTACCACTGTTCCAGTTGCTCCTCTTCGGGCTGCAATTGCCGCACGGACTGTGACTGCTCATCCTGGCCCTCTGACGTATGGGATGTGGATAGGCGTGATGTAGATGGCCCCACTTTTGTTCGCCGGGCTCTCGGGGTAGCTTCTGGTATCACTTCGTCAACCAATTGAGTGGGGGTAGCCTCCTCAAACTCCTCCTCTTCTTCTTCCTCTCCTCCCGCATAGGTCTCGTCGCTGAGGTGGATACCGTTAGATGAGTGGGATGCGGAGGTGAGTGGAGATGGTGTGTGGGATGGTGCGGTGACATCGGTGGAGGCATTTTTGGAACTATGCTCTCCAGTGATGATGTTGAGGGTTGCCTTCACCCCACTCTTCACCATCTTCCCTGCCTTCTTCATGATTTAGGTTGGAATTTCGAAAATGAGTAGGGAGTGGTATGGGAGTGGATTGGGGGGTGGAATGGAGAGGTAGGAAGGTTAGGAAGGTGATTGGGAGGTATAATTTGGGTTTGGTGGATGAAAAGTGGGATTTTGTGGATGTTTTAGGTAGGGAATGTGGCTGGGCGGTTTTAAGAAGAAGGTGGAGAAGGAGGTTTGAATGGGGGTGTATTTGCGGTGGAAAAGGGAGGAGGATGACTGGGGGGAGGTATGGTGGAGAAAGGAGGGTGATTGGGGGTGTTTTGGAGGGCTGGAGGTGGAGGATGAGTGCCCACGGTGGTGCTGGCGGCGTCACGGCCATGCTCTGCACGGGGAAGAATAAGAAAAGATGAAGAGTGGTTCAGAGAGTTTATATAGAATCTTGCTGAACCTGGTTCGGCCACGGTCATGGCCAATGGCCACAGTCGTGGTACTTCCCTCAAAGAATGGGCGTGGCGTCAGCCCACGGGCGTGTTGTTGCTGAAGGAGCCTCGTCTGTCCTCAACACGACTGTGGCCGAAGGACACAGTTGTATTTCTCTGGGTTTGCCACGGCTGTGGCAGATGGCCACGGTCGTGGGCCAAATCTCTAAAATTCTTGTTGTCTCCTGTAACTTTTGACCAATAAACATTACGGCCGTGGCCTTGTGCCACGGCCGTGTTGGGCTCTTGGACAGCCTCAACTCAGCAACATTTCATTTTTTTCTTCGATATTTCTCTCCTTAGTGCGTATCATCTGCCATTTCATCAAAACTAAAAACAAAACTATCAAGCACAAGTGTGTGTGTGTATTTGTGTAAAACAAAACTAAAGTATCAAAAGAAGGGTTCGAGAATCTCAGACCACGCGGGTTGCCTCCCACTAGCACTAAATTTAACGCCTTCAACCATGCTTATTGATTGTTGGACTTTTCTACTTCTTCGGGACTTTCAAGAGATCCTTGTAGTAAATCCCTTTCTCATCCTCATCTAAGCATTCCTCTTCATTGAATTCTTCTTCTACAAGCATAACAATATTGAAATCTTGGTTGGCCTTTTCCGGGCTGACCTCAACAACAGATTTCAGCCTTTGCCCATTAACGACGAATTCCTTAGCTCCTTTTGCACAAATGATCACTGCCCCGGATGGGTACACCTTCTTGACAAGGTAAGGACCTTCCCATCTAGAACGAAGCTTTCCGGGAAAGAACTTCATCCTTGAATTGTATAGCCATACCCATTTGCCGAGCTCAAACTCTTTCTTCTTTATGATCTTGTCATGTAGAAACTTGGTTCTTTCTTTGTAGCTCTTTGACATTTCATATGCCTCATGCCGCATTTCTTCTAGTTCATGCAATTGAAACTTTCTTTTCATTCCAGCTTTCTCTTCATCAAAGTCCATCGTCTTCAAGGCCCACAATGCCTTGTGCTACATATCAACCGGCAAATGGCAACTCTTACCATAGACAAGCTTGAACGGTGTAGTGCCAATCGGGGCTTTGTATGCAGTCCTATATGCCCATAAAGCTTCATTGAGGCGAAGTGACAAATCCTTGCGGTCCGGTCGCACTGTCTTCTCCAAAATGAGCTTTATCTCCCGATTTGACAACTCAACTTGACCACTCGTTTGAGGGTGGTAAGGAATAGCTACACGATGGTTCACTCTATGTCTCTTTAGCAGCCCTTCAAAAGTGCGGTGGATGAAATGACTCCCGCCATCACTAATCATAGCCCTTGGGACACCAAAACGACTAAAGATGTTGGATTTTACGAAATCACACACCACCTTATGATCATTTGTCCTTGTTACCACAGCCTCAATCCATTTTGATACATAGTCTACGGTGACCAAGATGTAGACATACCCGAAAGAAGGAGGGAAAGGACCCATAAAGTCAATCCCCCAAACATCAAACACTTCTACCACAAAAATAGGTGATAGAGGCATCATGTCCCTCTTTGAGATGGTGCCCACTTTTTGGCACTTGAAGCAACCTTTGTAAAAGTCATGAGCATCTTTGAACAATGTCGGCCAGTAGAATCCACATTGAAGAACTTTGACGGCCGTGCATTTCCTTCCAAAATGGCCTCCACACACTCCGGAATGGCAAATAGATAAGACTTCTTGCTGCTCCATCTCCGGAATGCACCTCCTAATGATTTGGTCTGGGCAATACTTAAAGAGGTGAGGGTCATACCAAATTTAGTTCTTTACCATAGCAAACAATCTCTTGCTTTCCTCTCTTGTCCACATGCTCGGTATCCTCCCACTGGCTAGGAAATTTGCTATGTGCTTGTACCATGGCTTTTGGATAGATGAGAATAAGAGGAGTTGTTCATGTGGCATTGTATCTTTGATTGGACTTGTCATATCAAAAGGTCCATCAAGGTGGGAGAGATGATCTGCAACACCATTTTCTATCCCTTTCTTATCCACAATTTCTATGTCAAATTCTTGGAGCAACAAAATCCATCGGATCAACCTTGGCCTTGAGTCTTTCTTGGACATGAGATACTTCAACGCAGCATGGTCCATGTAGATTGTAACTTTGTTTTGCAAGAGATACGGCCGGAACTTGTCAAGAGCGAAGATCACCGCAAGCAACTCCTTCTCGGTAGTCGTATAGTTTCTTTGGGCATCGTCTAATGTTTTGCTTTCATAATAGATAGCATGAGGAATTCGGCCAATGCGTTGACCCAACACAGCCCCCACCGCCATATCGGATGCATCCTTCATGATCTCAAAAGGCAGAGAGAAATCCAGGGGCTGCATGATAGGAGCAGAGATAAGCCTTTCTTTTAAATGATTGAAGGCTTCAACACATTTGTCATCAAACTAAAGTTCAACATCTTTCTCAAGTAATCGACAGAGTGGTCTTGAGATTTTTCTAAAGTCCTTGATAAAGCCCCGGTAGAAACCTGCATGTCCCAAGAAAGATCGAACATGTCTTACGGTCGAAGGAATGTTGAGTGTAGAAATAAGGCCCACCTTGGCCTTGTCAACTTCAATCCCATCTTTCGAAACTCGGTGTCCCATAACTATACCCTCAGGTACCATGAAATGGCTTTTTTCCCAAGATAAAACTAAGCAAACTTTCACACATCTTTCCAGGACAACAACTAGATGTAGCAAGCACTCATCAAAGGTTTTCCTGAAAACTGAAAAATCATCCATAAAAACTTCAAGTGACGAATCAAGCATGTCAGCAAAGATTGAGGTTACACATCTCTGGAAAGTGGAAGGGGCATTGCACAATCCAAATGGCATTCTCCGGTAGGCAAATGTACCACTTGAACAAGTGAATGTCGTCTTTTCCTGATTCATCGGATGCACATCAATCTGAAAATATCCTGAGGATCCGTCCAAAAAATAGTAGAAGCTCTGCCCAACCAATCTCTCTAAAATCTGATCAAGAAACGGGAGTGGGTAGTGATCCTTCTTTGTCTTTTCATTGAGCTTTTGGTAATCTACGCACATTCTCCACTTCGATTGCTCTCTCACCGGCATAAGCTCACCATCGACATTTTCTACAACCGTAATCCCGCCCTTCTTGGGCACAACTTGGATGGGACTCACCCACGTACTGTCAGAGATGGGATAGATAATCCCTGCATCAAGCAACTTTATGACCTCTTGAGTTACAACATCCTTCAACTTTGGATTTAGCCTTCTTTGCATTTGTTGGGTCGGTCTCGCATCTTCTTCTAAGTATATCCGATGCACACAAATGGAGGGGTCAATCCCTCTCAAGTCAGCAATAGACCATCCAATGGCTTGGATGTTCTTCCTCAAGAATTCCATCAAGACATATTCTTACTTAGGAGAGAGAATGGAGGAACTGATCATCGGGAGGGTGTCATTTGAGCTAAGGAAAGCATACTTCAATCCTTCAGGAAGTTTCTTCAACTCAAGAACGGGGGGTGCTTCAAGGGAGTTCTTCAATGGTGCAGAAATAGAAGGGGGGTCCTGACTTGCAGCCACTAAGGCTAGCTCGCACTCTTCATCATCTTCATCATCGTCGTCAGGGAACTCAACAATTGGTTCAAGACCTCTACCTTGAGTGGCAGTCTCAATCCACGCAGGTAGGAACTCTTCAACAATCTCATCTAGGCATTCCACCAAATAACAATCTTCTTCGGTGGCCCCTATCACTTCAGCTGTAGTAGAAGACTTGAAGATGTTCAGCCAGATCTTCATGTGCATGAATGTAACATACATGGTCCCTGTCCTCACATGGATCACGACATCAACTGTGGCTAAGAAAGGTCTCCCCAAGATGATTGACACCTTTCTAGCTTCCTTTTCCATATCAAGAATGATAAAATCGGCTGGGAAGAAGGCAGAAGTATCCTCATCAAGACGGACCAGCACATCATCCACACACCCTCTAGGCATCTTCACAGATCGGTCGGCCAACTGTAGAGTGCAATGGGCTGGCCTCAACTCCCCCATTTGGAGCTCAGCAAACATATCATACTACATCAAGTTTACGCTAGACCCCAAGTCAAGAAGAGCCTGGTCTATGCGATGTGTCCCGATGTAGCATGAGATGATGGGAGCACCAGGGTCTTTTATTTTTCGGGGAATGGTGTGTTGGAGAATGGAGCTCACTTTCTCAGTGAGCTTGATCTTCTTAGGCGTCCTCCCTGCTGTCTTTCTTTTGAAGGTGCACAATTCTTTAAGGAACTTTGCATAGGACAGAATTTGCTTGACTGCATCTATAAGAGGTACATTGATTTTCACTTGCTTGAAGATCTCCAAAATATCATCCGCATGCTTCTTCTTTTTCTTTGCAGTAGAAGGCTCCTCAAGTGCATCAGGATATGGCGGGAGTTGGGACCCCAATCGGTCCAAATCAACAATATCATCCACTGATATCACTGGAATCATAGTATCACGACTTGATATCACAGTATCAATGCTCGGCGTCACGGTATCAACACTGCCTCTTATCACAGTATCATCAATCTGCATCTCAGTATCAACCTACTCTGCCTCAGTGTCATCTCTGCCAACAACTGTACCATGGGGCCTCTCCAAAGTCCTACCACTCCTCAATGTTGTCACAACCTTCACATGCTCATGGGTGGTAGAAGAGGGAGCCTGTGGAGGTGGTTGTGGCTGTTGGGGTGGTGGAGGCCTTTGGTGAGGGGAATTGGGATTTTGAAGGATGAATTGGGGTTGCGGTTGTTGTTGTGGTGGGGGTGATATTGTGGAGGTGGTTGTTGGTAGGTGTGAGGTGGAGGTGGAGCATATTGATAATTGAGCGGCGCTTGAGGAGGCGGGGGATCATAGGGGTTCGGTGGGGTTGGCCAGATGGTGGAACATAAGCACTCGAAGTGTTCCCTAGAAAAGTCCCATCATTGTTCGAATTTGGCATTTGTTGAGATGGAAGTCTACCTTCTTCTCTTCTAGCCAAGGAGAGAGAAATCTGATCCAACCTCTGCTCAAGATGGCTTATAGACTGCCCATGTGCATTGACATCCTTTTTGACTTCATCTAGGCTTCTTAGCCTTCCAAGAACCTCGTCCTCAAACTTGGAGCTGTAGCGTGGCTTCTGCTGCCCCTGTCCTTGTCCATCCTCATTCTGTTGTTTTCAAGAGAAATTTGGGTGGTTCCTCCACTCGAGAGTGTAGGATTGGGACATTGGGCCCTGGTTGTTGCGGCCACCAAAGGAATGTAAAGCGTTAACTTCCTCGTCTACAGTGTCCACGGCCATTGCGGGTTGGCTAGAAGAGCCACCCACTTGATTCTTCATCATCTGCATCATATCTGCCATCATTTTCATCATATCGGGGTTGGTGGCATTGCGTGCGGGAGCCACGGAGGACGGTGGAGGAGTGTAGTTCCAGCCGCAATGCCCCCCTTTAGTGGAAGCTCGGTGGCGAGAATTCTCGGCGAGATGCTCAAACAACGGTCATGACTCCTCGGGCAGCTTTGCCATGAACGTGCCCCCGCAAGAAAAATCTACATTGTTTTGGCTCTGCTCCTCAAGCCCGGTGTAGAAGGCTTGAACTAGCTGCCAAAGTGGAACCTCATGATGAGGGAAGTCACGGAGCAACTTCTAGAACCTCTCCCATGCCTCATGGAAGGGTTCGTTCTCTTTTTGGGTGAAGGACGTGATGCACCTTCTCATGTAGGATAACTTGTCTATTAGAAAGAACTTCTTCAGAAACTCATTCTTTACTTCATTCCATGTGACGAGCTCTGGTCTCGAAACGTACCACTCCTTGGCCTTCTCTTTGAGAGAGAAGGGGAAGAGCGTCCTCCTGATCGAGTCGTCTGTGGTGGCAGGCGTGCGGAAGGTGGAGCACGTTTCTAAGAACATGTCTATATGGTGGTAAGGATTTTCGTTCTCCATTCCGTAGTATGTGGGAAGAAGTCCCAAGAGTGCCGGCGGGATGGAGAACTGCTGACTGGGAATTTGGTCCACCAGCGTGGCTATGAGGGAGTTGTAGTTCCCCGACATGAAATACTCATGAAGCGGGCGGGGTGGATGTGGAGGTGGAACATCCGGTGGCGGGTCGTTCTCAGCCATCTCGGCCTCTCGGTGTAGGTTGCGGCGAGCTTGACGCCTTCTTCTTCCAATCTTGGGGTTATAAACCACCAAGTCAGTGTAAGTCGAACGCATGCCACGCATGCACAGCTGTCACCTGCGCAAGTCACAAGCAAACAACAAGGGGCCAAGTTAGCAAACCAATATGCAAGAGTAACACAAAGAATAAATAATAGCAATGGTGAGGGCAAAAGGAAAGGCTAATCTACATTATCTAACTAGGCCGAGCGCCTCTATCCCCGGAAACGGCGCCAGAAAGCTTGGTGCGCTCCCGCTAGAGGCTTGCAACAAGTGCAATCCATGAGGTTGGGAGGCACGGGAGTGATGGGATCTTTGCTTTCAAAATTTGTATGGTCCCAGATCGAGTCTATCACTAAAACTAAAACAATTTGCCCGCAAGCGTACGGGGTACTGTTGTAGTATAGATCAAGGGCAAGATGCGGGGTCGAACCACAGAGATAGAGGGGGGCTCTAGAGTTAGAAGGTGTGAGCTATGTTCCTATTGCGGAGAGTAAGGTTTTTAGGGTTTAAAGGTTGGTTGTTGGTTGATTAAGCTAAGTGAGAAAGTATGAAAAGTAATATGAAACTAAGTTATCAAAAGGCTAAATTAGCAATCTAAGTTAACAAGCTATCTAAACAAGAGCAAGAACAGACTACACTAGACTAAGCAAGCAACTAACAATTGAGAACCTAAGTTAACCACTAATCAAGATCAAGGACCTAAATTAACACTTAGCTAGCAAAACTAGGCAATCAACTAAGTTAACTAAGGCAAATGAACTACACTAGCATTAATAAGCAAACTAGGCAATTAAGGTTTTAAGCAATTAGATGAAGGAGGTGGGCTGTTTGGGAATGTGACCTTGACATTAGTTGGGGGATGTCACCATAATAAGCAATTAACATATTTCATTCTAGATTACCAAACCAAACAACAAGGTGGGTGCTATGAGAATCTACCCTAAGATACTAATTGGAGAACTAGGGCTAGGTGTAATTCTCATAGGACGTACCAAGTCTAGGTCTCTAGGATAAGTGGTATTAGTCAATTGAGGACCAAGGGTAAGGATGGGAGTAGAGATGAGGATATTTGACCTCATGCCACTAGCCACCTCAGCCTTTAGGAAATCCTAGGCAATTGCACTAACCACACTTATACTAGTCACTTAGAACTCACATTTGCATGTAGGGAGAAGGTGATTATGTAGGAAGATAGGGGGCTAGCTAGGGATCCGAATTAAGGCCCTAGGAGCCAATCCTATGATAGCTACATAGAAACCAACACCCTAGAGGCAAATGTCCTCAAACACCACAAGGCAAGTAATTAATGTAATTAAGCAACAACCACATGCACAAGTAATGGGAAATGAGATACAAGCAAAGGCAATCATCATAGAAATGAAATATGTTCATTACAAATTATATTCCCCCAACATGGTATCACAGTCACATTTTTGCCCCAAACAACCCACCTAAGGGGGCTTAGCTATACATGATCAAACTAGGAACAAAGAAGAAGGGAAAGAGAGTAGGAAATGCCATGGATGCTTGATGAAGCTTGACTTCTTCACCTCCTTGCTGCCAGCCACGATCCTCCTCCTCCAATGGTGCCCAAGAGCATGGAAATGGTGGAATGGATAGATAGAAACCTAGAGAAACTAGGGTTCTATGGTGGAAATGAGTGGAAAGTGGGTGGAAATGGGATTAAATGCAAGGAAGTAGGTGGATGGGAGTAATGGAGGCAATGGAGCAGCTGGGGGCGGCTAGGGGGTGCTCTCTCTCGAGCCCTAGAAGCAACTAGTGCTTATATAGGAGCTAGGGCTAAGTGGGGGTATAATAGGAAAAATAGTGGAAAAGTCTGCTGGAAAGAGGGCCACCACGATCGTGGTGAAGGGCCACGGCCGTGGTGAAGACGGTATAACATGGCCATGGTCAGGTGGTACAACCATGGTGAAGGGAAACTAGAAATGAATGGAGTGGATCAATACGACCGTGGCAAGGAGCCACGGTCGTGGTGAAGAGGCTGGGCCACAGGCGTGGTGTGTGGCCACGGGCGTGGCATCTGGCTAACATTCTCCTCTTGATTTCTGGCAATACACATTATGTCCGTGGGCAGTGGCCACGGCCATGATGACTCTGGCTTGTCATGGTCGTGGCCGAGGGCCATGCCCGTGGTGATTCTGGCCATTTCTCCTGTTGGTTCCTTGGCAATAAACATAACGGCCGTGGGCAGTGGCCACGACCGTGGTGACTCTGGCTTGTCATGGTCGTGGCCGAGGGCCATGCCTGTGGTGATTCTGGCCATTTCTCCTGTTGGAAATGCTGCTCCTTGGCAATAAACATAACGGCTGTGGGCAGTGGCCACGGCCGTGGTGAGGTCTTGAGCAGGCTGATGAACTTCAAACTTTGTCAATTTCAGATGTCCTTGCTTGGTGATGACTCTTTGGCCACTAAGGTAGGTTTGGGGAGGTTTGGGGCCTTCTTTGGGTCCCTCCATTACACTCGTCCATCCATTATGGTCCAAATACCTAAAAATAGTGCAACAAACATCCATAAGCGTATTTGCAATGATAATCAAATTGGGGGAAAATACTTATAATCTAACATGTTTAGATGCAACTTATATACAAAAAGGCACAGGATGGAGCCCTAAAATAGGGCTGCATCAGTCTTAACCTGGACTATGGTTGACTGTCGTCCTCCAGAGTGGTAGAAGTCTCCCGCCTCTATAGATAGTCTACATAGACTACCGGGAATTCCAGTCATCCTGAAGAACGAATTAGAAGGAGTTGGCCCTTCTGTCAGCGTACTAGTCACCGATAGACTCTCCCACAATCAGTTGCTGTTCTACAGTTGTGTTTCCCTCGCTGTTCCTCCCTGGAAAGGTAGAACTTGCTTGGGCTCTCTCAGTTACCACAACCAGAGAGGACAAAAACTTTGCAGAGCAACTGATGTTTTGAGTTGTGTCTCTAGAGAAGCCCCTTGTACCCCTCTATTTATAGTAGAGGGCAGGGTTAGGGTTCCCAGTCTGTGAGGGAGTAGAAGGGTCCAGAATTTCCATGAACAATTTGCACTGGGGCAGGCGAACAAGTTGTTTCATAACTGAAACGGTCATTTGGCAAGGTGAGCCGATCGATTCACTATTGAATCGGTCGGTTGGGAGTGTGAACTAGCTAGTTTACCCAGTGAATCAATTGTTTCACTTTGCAGACTTGCCTGCAATTGACTTTCCTTATTTGTTTCTAATTAACTCAAAGATTAATTCTTGTCCCAATAAAATTGAACCAGTGAAATGAAAAACTTTTCTCACAAATCGGGACAACTCAACATTGCTAGTTTGGTCCAGTTGAACCGATCAGTTCACCAGAGTCAACCGATCGTCTCACTGACCATGATCCGATCGGTTCACCCAGTGAACCGATTGGCTGGTGGTCCAGATTGTGCAGAACACTGTCAATCTATTTTAATCAATATGACACTCTAATCACTTGGTTCAACACTTATACTTGATGATTTTGAGTCAAGTCTATTGATTGAATGTTTGATTGAGTACCTAAACACTTTAGTAATCAATCCGAACATCATTCATGGATAAACTCCTCTTCTAGGTTAATCCTTTTTGTGTGACCCTATAGGTCCCATTTCACATTGGAAGTGAATGTCCATAACTAGCTTATGACATTACAGGCAAAGAGCGGTACCTAGTCGCACATCAGTGCTACCCAAGTGAAAAGGAAAGTTGGAGAACAACTTTCAATCCTACAGTCTGTGATTGGTGTTCTTGTGAATGTATAATTCCTTTGTCTCTGATATCCTAAATGAACTCAAGGCATGGAGTTGTCATCCTTTCAACGTTCATTCATGTTTCTTGAACTAGAGCAGAATATCATAGATATGTGTGACATCAATATCATATATTGATTCACTTGTACATGCACATGCCTTTCTCAGCCTCACTTTGCAAGTGGCCTAGACATCATACTCCCTTAGGAGGGACAAATCCCATATCTATCACTCACAGTCTATCTCATGCTTAAAAGCCACCCAATCATCACCGTTATAACAACCCATGTTTCAGGACTAGTTTCGATGATGTCAAAGTGTACCCAATCACATTTGATGAGTGCAGTGATTTCAAGTCTAAGAATCACAATCACCACCATCACTATGAGAGATGACTCTGACTACCATGTCATGGTTCCATGTGTCACTCTCATGGTGGGTCTATCCGATACACTATTCTCCTACATGTATCTGTGTGGTTGGTTTGATATCATATATCATGACTAATGAGACACTTTCATCAACCAAGACACACTCTAGTCTTGATGTGTCATTGTTGTCTATCAAACTTCCACAATGACATCCGACTAGGGACATAACAATAATGTACATACTCTTAACATTCATATGATCTCATTGTTCAAGTCACGTACTTGAAGACATATGTCATTGAGTATTGTCATTCCTTAGACATTCATTCTGTTCCATCATATATCTCATAATTGATTGAGCTAGAATAAATTAGAAGCTTGCCTTTGATATTTATCAAATCAATCAGAACATATGCCAATCCAATCATCATGTGATTGGCTCTCAAGTTATACATACCAACACATCCACCATATCCTTCAAAGAACCACATCAATTGGCCATGATTATTATCTCAACTACCATTTCTATTGGAATCACATTTGGCTTAGGCCAAGGAGGCCATGACAAGATTCAGGCCAGATCCCTCACCTGGAGTACCACACACAAGAAACTGATTCCATGGTGATTAGAAGGACAACAAATTGAAGGCCAATCATGTATTTAGTGTTTCTTTTGTTGTGGACTCGTTTCATATGATATATGGTGTTATACACTCTACTCTTAACGACTAAACTTGATTTTAATATGAGATTTTTAGTCAATCTAGACCACATTGGATGTTGGTAAAAGTAAATAGATAAGATATAACTATGAGGACGATCAACTAACAAGGAATGTAGACTAATGTCCCAATAATAAATTATGATAAAGAAACAATTTGAGATATAAATAAGTGTCATCATACAAGAATGAAATGTGTATATAAAATCTAATTCACCAACATTGTGATATCTAAGTAGATAATGATGTGTATTCAACCATGGATAAATGTGTATGGAAATATATTATACCCTACCTTAAAATGGATATTTTCTTATAATAACAATCACTAACATCAATAAATGTACAAGAGATGATATATTCACTTAATAAGGTTATAACTCAAAATATATCATTAGGTGATCGGGGCCAGGATAAGAACAATATGGAAGTCTCTAATAGGAATGTATGCACATGTTAGCTTTGGTTTGACTAACATACCTAATATGTTCCTAGGATGAAACCTTGACCTCGTGGACCAAGTATATAGAATGAGTTACGCCCTAGTTGTGAAGGCCATGTGTGTACATTCTCTATTTTATTTTGGGCATTATTTGACTGAAACCTACATTCATTTAATGAGGCATCTCTTGAGCTGTTATCTCCTTGAGAATCCAAATGCTTGGACATTTATATTTCCTGATCTTAATACATCATATATCTGTCGTTGTTGAAATACTTTGTTCATATGGGTCCTTAACCCCACATGTTATGAATATTTTTTATGAGAAATTGAATGAAATGCTAGTCTTACCTCTCTATTTTATGCATGCTAAATGTTTGACTAGAATATCTAGAATAGTGGTACTTATGTACAACCATACATATTTAGGGGGCACATATTCTGCCCGGGGTGTGCATTTCCACCCCGATTTCCTTTTAGGCCACACTCCTATGGTGTTATGGCTCTATTTTAGGTATATTTAGTCTATACTGTTATGCATGTAAACATTTCTTATTTTAAATTGGAAACATGGTTAAGTGTTATGGAAAGACACTTTTATTCTCACACTTTTAGTCTAAATTTTAATATGCCTTATTTCTCTTGATATAATTCTTTTGAACTTACCTAATTGCAAATAGCCCCCTTCTTGTGAGAATATATCTTTTTACACTTGTAACCCAACATTATGCCCAAAGTGTTTATTATATGTGCTTACTCAGCCTTTGCTGATCTTATTTTGTTTCCTATTTCATGGGTGATGTCCCCTCCCACCTAGGTGTAGGTACATTGGATGACTAGGATGTACAAAGACCACCTTCAGGATTTTGGACTTAAGAATAGCTTGGAATGACCGAGTTACCCTATGCAATAGGCCTTATATGTGATTAGACTTATTTCTTATACTTTCTTACTTTACTATACCACCTTTTATGATGATAACAATTGTAAATGAATCATCATGTAACTTTGTAATAGTTTTTGTTTCCACTGCTTTATGATTACATGGCTCTTGTATTATATCATTGAGTGGGTCCCATTTCGGGTCCCACTCTTTACACTTGGCCCAATCACGGGTGGCCAAGTCATCTGGTCAAATACAAACAAGACACACTAAAAGAAAGAGGATGCGGTGAACAGTCGTTATTGCCCCTAAGCGAGAAATAAAAGAAAGAAGTAAAGAAGGGGAAAGGTCGAAAAATTATCTCCTTCCCATGGTCATTGTAACATACTGAAACCTAGGAATTAATCTTATTCCAGGGTTAATAGCTTAGAACCCTTAGTCTTTGAGGTTTAGCCAAAAAAGGATTAGTATATGCTCTTTAGTGACCTTAAATATATTAATAAAAGCATAAATCACATTAAAATGTAGAATATAAATTAATATTACCCAATACCTTCAAATTAATCATAAAAGAAATAAAAGGTATAAAGGATATGTGCATAAAAGACAAGGTGTCCATAATTGAGAATAGTGAGTTATAATTTCACAAAATATGAAATAGATAATGTTATGTGGGATAATGGAGTTATAGATTCATTCTAGATCTTTTCTATGCCTTAGGATGCAAGAAAGAGAAAAAAAGGAATAAAAAATAATGCTTAAAACATGAGATATTGGAATTACTAATGAGAGAAATAATAGAAATGATGGATAATGTGTTAAAAGGAAAACTTCTTGGATAATAATAACCTTATATTCGTTTTCTTGAGATATGCCTTGGCTTAGAGGCCAAGTTTCACCAATTTAGGATAATAATAACCATATCTATTTTAATTAGAAAAGAAAAGGGTGTTTTACCTTACAAATATTAAATAAAATATTTAATGACTCCAAAAGTGGAAAATAGTTTTAGATTTGTAATATACATAATAAAATATGCCTTTGGGTGAATTTTCACTCAATTTGGAGAAAGTTTGATTAAAAGATGAAATTAGGAGAGAGAAATGTGTAGAACCTTCAAAATATTAAATAATTACAAAAATAACTTCAACATTTAAAATTTATGGCAAATTCGTATCCAACATGTTAAACATAACTTGTGGTTCAAGTTTTATAATTTTTGGATAATCCTAATGTCATTAATGAAGGAGGAAAATAAAAAATAGTAATTAATTTATTTGACACATTAAAAGTTGTCAAAAGGCAAATTTTATTTTTATATTCGGATTCTACATATCAAAGTTATCCTCTCTACAAAATTTTAGCCAATTTGGAATTCGTTTAAGCCCTCAAATGAAGAGAGAGAAAATCATTTAATACAATATATCACTTTATTTCATTTCGGATTTAGATAAGGTTTTTCTTTTTGATATGGCACGTGGATCCCAGCCATCGAATTTTGATCTGATGATTCTTAGATCATCTCCTACCCACGGTCGTCCTGCTACAGTGCCGCCGGGTGGGTTGCTCAGAGAATCCTGATTTTCTCAGATTATGTACATCCTTTTTTTACGATTTCTTTTGCATTGAATTTGTCGAGATGTCCCACACACAAGAAACTCTTACACGAGTTCTATTTCTTCAGATCCAAGAAACACCCAAAGCTTGGGCTTAGAGCTTCTCATGGCCGATAGGGTTAAACCCTAATTCTACACCCCACCTATACATAACCGTACCTGGAGCATCGCCTCACCTTACCTGACCTTCCTATCCACCCAATTTCATCACAACTTATGCGTTTTGCCGTCGGCGATCAAGTTTGGACCTATCTTTGCGGCGAGCCTCCCTCTCTTCCTCGTGCATATCTGACCAAATTATTTTCCCAGGTGAGTTCAGGATTCCATGCACTTTGATTTCATGTCTTTACTTTGTTTCTTCCTCGCAAACTAGAGATTCACCCAAAAACCCACCAAAACATCAGCTTGGCTGTTCGCAGCCATGATGCTGCAGGGTGGAGGGGAAGAAACTCCCCTGTGTTTTCCCCGTTCCGCCCTCTTCTTCACCGTTCCTTAGTTTTCTCGATGAGGGGTATAACGGTCTTTTGCCTATGATTTCTTTTGTTTGGGCGAGTCAAGGCTATGCCTTTGACCCCTGACTTGGCCGGGCCAAGTCAGCAGATTGGCCCACTCTCTTTCCCTCTCTCTTTCTTACGTATTTGGCAATTCTTGAGTTTCTGATTGGCTGGTTTTAAAAAATGCATAACTAATTAATCCCTAATCAGAAAAAATTGCAAAAATAGTCAATAAAATGAGAAAAATGTAAGCTTTCTTCTGGTATGGGTTTTGTCACCTGAATCAGATGTTTTGAAGAAGTGATTTTAATGAATCTAATTAATAAAGTTAATAATTTATATAATTCATAACTAGTAAACCCTTGGGCCAAAATTAAAAGCAAAATATGTTCTAAACTCAGAAAAGTACGATCTACCTAATAAAAATAAACTGGATGCCTGATTTTGAGTTCTTTGAAAAAGTATTTTTGAGGATGATTGAATTAACTAAAAACCACTAAAAATAACCCTAAAAGTCCATATCTTCAAAATACTTAATATTATATGTTATTCTGATAAGAAAACCCTAAATAAGACTATTATGATGTTTTCGAGACCTAAATCGGTGGTTTGTAGAAAAAGTTGACAACTTTAGGGTTTTGAGTTCTTAATGAATGCATATAATGCTAATACATGTACATAGTTATTATAATAGGACAAGTGGACTCTAATATTGCTTAGGATTTTGGAAAGTGTTTTGATTAAGACTTTGTGAGAGGTATGATAGCATCTCCTATTTTTCTTTATTGAGCAATAACCTAAATTTTCATTCTCTTGGTCCTATGGACAATAAACTAAAAACCATATCTCTTCCTTTTGAAAATGATGCTTCATGTGAAGTACCCTACTTGTTACTGATCTTGTGATCATAATATCTTGTTGACTTTCTTTTGGAATCTTTATTATGCCTTGTTCATTATGGAACTCAATTTGTTACTATATGCGCACTTTGAGGTGGTTGTTTCTGATGATCACTTTTGTGGTGATTAAATTGTAAATCCGACTATACCTTTTTACTTGCCTCCCTATTAAGCATGTTGTGTGACTCAGTAGCCCTAGAGTAATATAATTTGCATTGGTTTTGGGTTATGTGCCCTTATTGTTTGTTTTGGGATGGTGGTTATGTGCCCCATACCCACATTTCAGCTTTATGGGGGTTGGCCCAAATTTTTAAATATATTGGGAGTTTGGTTATGTGCCATTCTCTATCAGGTTTCAACTTTATGAGGGTTGGCCACCAATTGTTATTTATGTTGTTCTAGTGCTATGTTTATCTCACCTACATGCAGGTTGTTATGGGTTTTGTGCCCTAAAATCTTTACGAGTGCTTTTGTGGCACCACTTTTTTTTGGGTAAGTCGGGAGGCAATCTTATTCACCCCGCTCTCCCCTTGCGAGCACTTAAAAATTCAAAGTACAACCACTAATTAAGCTATTAAAGTTAAATTTGGTAGTACTACTACCATTACATGCATCCCTAATTAAAGCTTTTGTGGCACCACTTTTGTTCTTGTTTTAATGGCAAGTAT
The DNA here is from genome assembly GCA_963693085.1 of Alisma plantago-aquatica. Classification (NCBI taxonomy): domain Eukaryota; kingdom Viridiplantae; phylum Streptophyta; class Magnoliopsida; order Alismatales; family Alismataceae; genus Alisma; species Alisma plantago-aquatica. The sequence goes on from OY856411.1 coordinate 631,721,282, forward strand.
TCCTTTTATCATATGTTTGATATTCTTTCCTTTTATGCCCGATTCGGTAGTTCTTATCTTTTTGCATGGGAAGCCTTCTCTACTTGTTGTACCATTTTCTGATATATAATGCTCAATTCCTTTTTAGCATGCTCATACCAGCGTTTTGCTGATATCCTCTTTTCTTTTCCTTTTATGGGGTACGCTTCCAACCCCAGTGTTGGTCAAGGAGGAGGAGATCTAGGAGGACATGGACCGCAACAAGGATAGCTGACTTCGTGGGAGACTTGGCTTGAAGTTGTTAGGTGATTTTCAGCTAGTTCTACATACATAGTTAGTTTTCCTTTATGTCACCCTGCGTGGTGAAAGTTTAGTATGTTAAGAAGCTTTGTAATGGTTAGATATATCTTTCAATTCTGCTACTACTTGTGTTATGATATAATCATGTTAAATAAATTTGGTTTCATCCCCTTTTGAGAAAAAAATTGTTGGCGGATGTTGCCCTCTTTAATTTTAGCAGGGAGTGGATCCCTATGGAATCCCACTCCTTAAAGTCATTTCCATGGCCTTCAATGCATGGTGATAATCTTGGCACAGAAAGAGGGAAAAATGATTAGACACAAAATTAACAAAAATACCTAGATTGAATTGACAAGGACAATGTATAGAATCTTACCCTGCCAAGCTATTGCACGATGGCGACGTGAGCTAATCCCAAGGGTCACCCAATGTCAGGGAGTTGTCCTGAATTGGCCGCGGATAAACCAACTATGCATGGAGAAATTCATTTCAGAGGATGGTTGGTTGGGGCGAGACGACGCCCTAGGATGATATATATATATATATATATATATATATATATATATATATATATATATATATATATATATATATATATATGACTCGATCCCCTGGCCAAAGAGTGTGGGGCTGTAGAAGCTTGGAGAAGAAAATTGCACATTTCACAAATAAAGAGAACTCAGCAACAAATAAGGGATCATTGTATGTGGAATTTAATTTAGAAAATGATGGCGAAGAAATCTCAAACAAAGATGGAGAAACGAGGGATAAATTGTGTTTTTAAAACCACCCAAAAATGACGATCGATTTCCTATTAAGCATGAGCTTGACAATGACTTGAGACCGTCGGATCGTGAATCCAAACATCAGGATTGCATGTACATCCACGGTTTAGGAAGGTGACCCGTGTGACAAAATCAAATCAGGAATCTTATCCAAATAGAAATTGGATTAAAGTGATACATATAATTATTTAATTTTCTCTCTCTCCTCTTTTGAGGGTGCAAACGAACTCCAAAATTAATCAAATTTGACATCCAAGCTAATTTGAGTATGTAAAATACGAATATGCATTTAGATTTCCTTTTTGAAGAATTTTGATGCATTAAATTAACAAGTCTTATTTTCTCTTCCTCATGCATTAATGACTCTAGGATTCTCCAAATTTGATGAAACTTCACCCACAAGTCACCTTAAAGAAGTTGAACACAAACTTGCATTTAATTTCACATGTTGAAGTTGTTTGTAATACAAAATTAATGTTTTGAAGGTTCTACACACTTTTTCTCTCCTAACTTCACCTTTTTATCAAATATTTTCCAAATTGGATGAAAATTTACCCAAAGGCTATATTTAATGCGTAGATTACAAATCTAAGATTATTTTTCTCTTTTGGAGTCATTTATTATTTATTTTATATTTTGGAGAAAAACTCATTTCTTCATTTCCAACTTGAATTAAATTAATTATTATTACGTAAATAATGTGAAAAATGACTCCCACGGCAATTGGGACCCAAGGAATCCAAATTTCACATAAGATTTAACTTTTAAGATCTCTTTAACATTTTTGACTTGACATCAATGCATTTATTTCATCATCCTTATTATTTATTTAATTGTGTCACCTTACCTTCACTCTTATTACCAAAAGGGTTGTATTTCATTATTATGCACAAGACTTTATATGTATTCATATTTTATATCACTAGAGTATTCATTCCATATTTATTTGAATACTATCCTCTATTATGGAAATTTTAATTCTTAATTTCTTATATGCATATTATTTCTCTTATCATCAATTTTATTCAACATGTTTCATGTCACATAATTTAGGTATCCTTTATTGATCTAAGGATTAATTATGAAGCATTAAGCCATATTTATTTATTTGTCTACATGTTAGGGTGATTTATTCATGCATTCAAAATGTTAAGATTTCAATTAAGCTATTAAATGTGCATGTCATTATCCTTGTTTGGCTAAGCCCAAAGAACCAAGCTGACTATCCTCTAAGACATAAGATCAAGGTCAAGACGGCTAGGTTTTAGTTCGTTACAATCTCTTTGGTCTAACATTAAAGTCCTTGCCAATGATTTGGGTTACTTTATAAAGCATCAGTATCCCACCTATAGTTGCAAACCATAGAGGTGAGGTTGAATTGGGAGTGTGGGGCCTAGAAAATTCAATTATGACTTTGAGGATGGTATGTAGCATCACAAAGTGATCTACATGTTATTGTACATGCACGAGGTAGCTGTTTTCTTGCATCAAATAATGGAGATTCTGACTATAGAAAGATTGAGGATTACTTGTTTGTGGACGATACCGTTCGAATGAAGGGTATTAGTATAGGTTTCAATATCTACAACGCATTAGGACAAATAAAAGTATATGAGAAGGATGATACATTTGAAATAACTAATTAATATGATCTAATTTTCTAAAATAATTTGTGTCGCTTGGGGGGAGGGGAAGAACCCCATCAACATACGATCATCTAAGTACTAAAATGTGATGTTGAATCATTGACAATTAGGTTTTAGTTTGTCATTTAATAGAAAAACCTAATTAGTATCTTCCTTTGTTCATTTTCATATGCCATACCATAAACACTAAAATCCCATATATCTTTAACAAACATTCCAACAATTATAATCTAAGTTAAGGACATATATCAAAGATATTTAATCTCATATTACCTCGATATTTAGTAAACATAAATTCTATTATTAGTAGTGATGTTAGTCAATAAGATTTTGTTGTTATTATTATGTACTTATATAGTTGTAACCATTTCCCTATAAATCCATTCAAGCTTTATTTCCATTTAAAAACCACTCAACTTTCTTTAGGGACTCACCATATTATGTATCTTACTTTAACTAATCTTACATGTACACGAGGGGCTCAAGGGTCACTGAATGGAAAAGAGGGGTTCATTGAGTGGTCAGTAGGATGCATATATGGATAGTAACATACTGGTGACATTGGGTTTGGGGTGACATGATATTTGGTCCAATGGGTGATATAGAAGAGTGTGGCACACCCCAATTTTCTAAAACATACAATTCAGGGAGCGGAAGCATAATTCTCATTGGGATGTCACAAAATGATGATCATTGCACAAAAATATAATTTTATTCAACCAACTCAGGAAAATAATTGCAAATCTCATGTCTCAAGTTCCAAAATATAAACCTTAAACTTTGAACCAAACTAAACTAGTACATAGTCTTTGTGGGCTCCGATCCATAAACCATGACATAAACTCAGCGGAAGCATTCGATTAACAGCGGAATACGAAAAACCACGAAAAATTAAATCTTTTCGAGACAAGATCTTGAAATCATAAATCTTCTTTCATAAAAGCAAGATAAACAATTTACATCTCTGCTAAATCACTTCTTGAGTGATTATATACAAACAGATACAAAATCTCAAGATTGAAAATCAAAATCTCAGACCAATTAACTCCAAGGACCTGAGAGTACAGAGATGACATAGGACTAACTAACTACATGGCTCAGCAGTCACTATCTCCACCTGAGATTCACTGCTGCTCCTGATGCTGCTGCTACTGATACTGATCACCTGCAGACTGGTTCCTTCGTCCCCGACGACCACCTAAAAAGTTGAAGTCTACGGAGTGAGACAATTTTAAATAATTGTCCCAGCGTGAGTTATAACTCTCCACCAGAAGCTTTATTATAGCAATCAAAGAACAACATAAGCAATAAAAGCTTTTAAGGTAATCAACAATAGATTGACATTAAGTGGAACAACAACATTTAAGAATATGAAGAACATACGTACTAAGCAGTGTAATCATCAATCATTGTATCTCGTAGTTCATCCTAAGCAGATATGCTACGCGGTTGATTATGTTTTAGAAACATTATTATTATGCCCTGCGGAGATGAGGTATACCACTCATACTCCAACCAATCACTTATTAAGTCGCATCGGTATCATACCTAGGTCATCAAAAGAGCCAGATTCTTATGACCTTATCTTCCTCAGTCAGAGTGAGGATAAACATGCAGGACATCTAGTGTCTCTGCTACTATAGCTTACCAGGGTATTCTGGTACTTCGCTATTAGAGTCACAGTGGCATTCTGTACTCTCTTCATCATCGAAAGATTTCTTGTTTATCTCTCATCGATGTGGTATAAAAGATTTCCTCGGGAGATTAGTGTTACATCACCCCGACATAAACATATAGTGAAGGATTGATAGATTAAGATATATCTACATCAATTCCTATACTAGGATGTAAGGATATACACATCCATATTCCCCCACATACTCAAAAGTATGTGATCCAGGAGTTCCCTTAGGAAAACTTATTTCACCATCATTTAACTTCTGACAATGATGGATCTATGATCAAGGCTCTACATGGTATGATTATACTTGATTAGTTAGGTACATTTCAGTATTATTTTAACATCATTCATGTTCTCAAACATTAATCATTAGCATAGAAGCTAGGAAAGTAGAATACTAAATGTAACAAGTCTAACTCATATCAATTGTCATTTCTTAATCATTTCATCACAAGTCATCTAATTAGTATGACCTTGATGATACACTTGGCTCTTACACCCTATCATCTCATGTGATGTCACTTACTGGGCAACATGATATGTCACTATTCATAAAGCTAATAACATGCTTTCAATGAATATGGTATCATAATCCTTACATGGATATGATCATCCTCATATAAGATCCTGCATGGTTAATTCAACTAATAATAGTAAACAATTCATTTCAAGAGTTGTACCTTCATATTCTTACAAGACCTAGGTTCCCTGATTTACAACAATTAGGGTTATCCAATCCCTTCCATTATGATTAGAAATAGTGGTTCCTCCTTTCATACTTAACTCATGAAGATTCATGCTTAAAAGCATAACCTGGAATTGGGGTTTATTGTACATGTCATCCTATTACCCTAGAATTAGGGTTTACTATTCACTTTATAGTGAATTGAGCTCATAGCATCATCATGTATGAGAAACATCATCATTGATGCCTTCAAATTAGGTTAAGACTCATCAATTATCATAATTAGGGTTCACATGATCTCACATAGGTGGATCATACCCTAATCATGCACATTCATATGCATTGAAGGTATTTTACTTGAGTTTCAACCATAAATGGTACCTTTTCTCTCTTATTACTAAGAGATGGTGATTACATCATCCTAAATTAGGTTAGGACAAGTCCTCATTAACATAAGCTAAGTCACCACTATCATGTTATTAGGGTTTTTGGTTGATTAAGTGTGTCATCTACTTGAACCCTTCAAGGGCACATTGGTAATGTACACCTTCAATCACCACATGGTTCAATCTATTAGTTACTTAGCCCCTTAATATCTTAGGGTACCATTAGAGTTTAGATTAGACCATCATTGGACCAATTACACCTTCAAATGATTAAGCAAAAACAGCCCTAAAAGTCTCCAAACGGTTTTACCTCTCAACCTTCAAACGGTCTTGAGACCGTTTGGGGGCGTTGACCGTTTGGGCACTTTGACCTTCAAGACCGCATGGTCACCAAGACCGAATGGGTGCGTTGACCGTTTGAGAGAGTTGACCTCCAAACCGTTTGAAATGAATCGACCTTGAAACCGCATGAGATGAACCGATCTTGAGATCGATTGGACCAAACGACCTTGAGATCGATTGGGCCCAAACGGTCTTGAGACCGTTTGGTCCAAATGGGCTCGAAACCGCATGGACCTTAAAGGTGTATCAAAGGCTATAATCGATTGGGATTTTCTATGTTGAAGCCTTCAATTGGCCATAACCTTGTTATTCACTTATAAATTGAGTCAATTAGGGTTAGCCTTAATCAATTGGACACCAAATGGACCCTCAATTGAAAACTAATTAGGGTTGAATCCAACTCAATTAGGGTTTGCAATTGGTTAACCATCAATGCTCCTCAACATGAATCTAATTGAGGTTGAATCCATCAATTGACATCCAATTGGGCCCAAAATTGGCTCAAACAGTCTTGAGATCGTTTGGACACCCTCCAAACGGTCTTGAGACCGTTTTCCCAAAGTTTCATCAAAATCTAAGTTGATTTGATAAGGGTTCAACCCTAATTAGGTCTAAAATCAGCACTTTTATTCAATTCATCAACCTATTGTGATTGGAGCCTCAATTCACCAAATCACCTTAACCCTAGACCTCCAAACGGTCTTGGGTTGTCACCAAACGGTCTTGAGACCGTTTGAGTGAACCCCCAAACGGTCTTGAGACCGTTTGGGCCCTTCAACCCAAAGTTCACCAAAATCTATCCTTGAAATCAGCAATTCAACCCGATTAGGGTTTAGGGGGCTGAAGTGCCTTCAACTTGTGATTGGTTTGCATTTAGGTTATGATTCTTTGTAGGTATTAAATTCAACATGTGTACAACAGACCTCTAAATGGTCTTCCCTTGGTCAACCCTATCAAACGGTCTTGGAGACCGTTTGAATCTAAACAGTCTTGCAAGACCGCATGAGATCAAACAGTTTGAAACCGTTTGATTTCAAACGGTTTGCAAACTGTTTAGACCAAATGGTCCAAGGTCATTTGATAAAGTTACCTAGGAATTCACGCCCATCATCTTCAACCTCTGTTCAGGTTGGTTACTCCATGGATTGCTTGCAAAAGTGCAAGGAAGAATGGGGAAGAAGGAGAACTAAATACTTAATTGGCAAGAACATAGATATGCATAATAAAGCAAGAAGTTTTGAGTTATAAAACCTGCCTCAAACGTTGTTCCTAGAGCTCCAAGCTTCCAAGATTCAAGCCTTTAATGGCATCTTGAGCTCCACAGGTTGGCCAAATGTGATTCTCCAAGAAAAGGTTGGGGAAAGTCAGCTAGAACAAGAAACATAAGTGAGTTAACCATAAAACCAACCTTATACAAGGAATTCCTCCATAAATCCGAGATAGAAGATGGTCTCTTCTCACCTTAGAACAAGTTGGTCGTCTCCTTGAGCTCCAGAGCTCTGCCTTGGTCGGTTGATCAAGATGAGAAGTGAAGAAGAGAAGGGAATACGTTTACTTGGTTTGCAAAGAAAGAAGCCTATATAGCTTGGGTTAGTTTTCAACATAAGGACATCTAGTTTATGGGTTTCTCATCTAGGTCCCTCCTTCACTTCTAAGGCACGTTAAATATATCATAAATTTAATCAAAGCCCATCAAAACTCAAGAGCTAAGGGTAAAGAAAGCCAACATGCAAACTAAGGTACATATATAAAAGCTCTCTTTACTCACACTAGGTGATTCAACTACAAAAGTCATTCTTCTTATCTGATTATCTAATTGAAGCGCCCCTTTATTCATTTCTACTCTAAATGATGTCAAGAGTCATAAAAGATATTCTAGAAGGGGTATTTTACAAGTTGCACCCCACATTTTGGGTAAATTGCACTTTACTCCAAAATTAGGGTTTTAAGCACAAGGATTGTTCCACAAGCTGCATCTTGATGCCCAAGCTTGGGAAATCCATCACACCTCATCATATTCACTCATATTATGTATCATCATCATAGGAACATCTTAACCTGTGTAATTTTGCAAGTTAACCCCTCTAGATGGGTAATTTGCACATAGGTCCTTGCATTACAAAACAATACTACAACTTTGTTTAAAAAGGACAAAATTGAAAATGTATGTTCCTCAGGAATTAATTACATGCCAGGGATACAAGTATTTAATTACATGATTAAGCAAAACACCTAGGGTTAACTTATAGCCCAGGTCAGGGATGATACAGTCTTGGTACTAATTGAAAAACTAAACTAAAAGCCATATGATAGTTGACACCCCACCAGGTCTAAACTCTTAGTTTGTCCTTGAAACAAATGCTCCTTGCTTAATTTCCTACCTTATTCTTTCCTCCTGTGGACATCGCGTCCCCAACCATGCATTCAAAATATAAAATGTGTTAGAGTAAGTGACTTTGAGTAGTGTTATAACAAAATAATAACTTGACAATAATGAAAAACATAAAACTAATTTAACAACAAATCTTGGATTCACATAATATGCTCTTAGTGATTAATTATAATTTCCTCTACTCTTATGCACCAACCGTGCTCATAAGGCCTGTAGGCTCAATTGATGTTTCCTTGAACTCATGATTTGCACCAAATTGCCATAACTATGATCCAATTGAGCTCATGACTTGCACATAAGTACCATAATGTTCCATTTGAACTCATAATACCCGAGGGATGGACATTAACATGATGAGGACAAAATAATACAACCAATTACATGATCCATCATTAACATGAAATAATTAATGTTTACTTGGATTTCACATGAACATAACAAGAATGCTTGAAATAGAACTTGAAAGCATATGCATCATATAATAACATTTGAGAACATTAATTCAAGAATTTTCAAAAATTGAATACTTAGCCATGCATATAAAAATAAACTTGATCATCATGGTACAATAATCTTAAAGTGATCAAAAAATTTTATATAATACTCAAAGTGCATGGACCCGCTTACCTTTATTGGAGTAAATCCTAATTTAATCTCCCTGATCCTAAGCCACTCCGACATTCCTAAAATTATATGATTTATATTAGTCACCATCATTAATACACCCTAAACCCTATTTTGAGTATTCTAAGAAAATCAGGGTAAGAAACGATGGAATTATGATAACCTCCCATTTTGCGATGTTATCTTACTAGTTTTCCTCAGTTTTCTATACTCTTTCTTAAATAAATTAGACACAATCTTTAATTTCCCACTTTATTGTAAATATACCACCAGACTAACTTTTCCCCTTTTATTTCTTACAGAAAAGCAAAAAAAAATTACAAAAGCTCCAAACGATCCCAAGACCGAATGAACACCAAACGGTCCCAAGAGCGAATGGACACCAAACGGTCCCAAGATCGAATGGACACCAAACAGTCCCAAGACTGTATGAAGCTACACAATCCCAAGACTGAATAAAGGCAAACTGTTCCAAACCATGAAGACTAAAACGGTCTCCAAATCGAGAGAGAGTCCAAACGGTCTCCAAACTGAGAGAGAGAGAGTCCAAACAGTCTTCACGACCGTTTGGGCCCAAATCTCCCAAATCGTTTGAGTTTCACTCAAAGCCTATAAATAAGACCCGAGGGGTCCTCACAAACTATCAAGTTTTCAGACGTCCAAAGGCTGCCTCTATTGTTCCAGAGCCATTCCATCCTTCACCCACTGCCCCGAGGCTGCCGGTCTGAGATTCATACCCCATCTCCAAGCTACTTTCTCTCTCATCGATAAAGAAGGTGGGAAGAGGAGAATTCATCATCAAGCAAGCTATGAAGTGTGAAGATCTTTGCTCTCTATCTCTCCAAGGAGTCGACCTTCCTCCCTCCTTCGTGGAGATGACGTTCTCTCTCTCTTCTCGCCCCCTTCTTTGTTCTTGCCATGAGTGAGTAGTCTTATACACTAGGGTGCGGGGAGTAGCCCCACTACCCATGATTTCATTTCATGCATTGTAATTCTTGAGTTTGCAATAGAAAAACACTATCTTTCTAGTTCAACATCAATCGTTTAATGAATGCTAGTTGCTTGATCACCAACTTGTGTTATCTATTATCTGTTAGTGCAAATTGTCTATGTTTGAACTTCTAGATTCGAATATCGACTACTTGTTGGTTCCAGGTTGTATGTAGTCACCATACTTTTGGTTCAATATCTAGAAGCATTTTTCAAGAAGTGGAGTAAACTCACCTCCATCGTTGTACTTTCATACTATGAAATGGAATCAGTTGACGTATGAAAGTACAACCTTGATGGGTCGAGGAACATACTTTGTGAAGGGAGTGATGCAAAGTAAGTGACCATTTGTCTGGGGATGGCTGGCATTGCAACACTTCCACGTTTCTCGTAGTTAGTTATCTGAAAGGAGGCTAAGCCTACAAAGATACTAAATGTTTAGACTCTTTTCTTTGCAAGCCAATTTATTGTGATGTATGTTTTGATCCATGTATAGCGGTGGCGAAAGCCAATCACATCCTAGTGGTTTCTCAACATTGTTTACAACTTTAAATTTACTTACGTGCTTTTACTTTACTCACACTTAGTTTAAACAACCAAACCAACTCTTTGATCTAATTACCGACTTTTAAGGAGTTAAATGAAATTCTAACGTTTTCCATCTTGTTGATCTTAACAAGACCGTTGTCCTGTGGATTTGACCCTTAACTATACTACGATAAGACTTCCACGTATCCTAGCATACGTGGGTGGAGTTTTTAATCTAGTATAAGCAAGGATAAACCTAAAAGACTTACTATCTTTAGGATTTTTAGTGGTGCACGCTACTCCACGCAAGTGGAAGCTCCATCAAAAATTGGCACCGTTGCTGGGGACAACATAACGTTTTAATTTCATTTATCATCTTGTTAGTTGGTTAGGGTTTTACACTTTTTCTTTAAATTACTCCATATTCTCTTGATTTCATCATATCTCCCGCATCATCTGAAAAGTGTGTTTCTTCCTCTACTCAAGTAGAAGACGTGTATGCAACCATCACATAATCTCAGATTCTCCCCTGATCCAGAGTACGACTCTGAGGTTGAGAGAAGTTTCCACCGCTGCATTAGACTTAATTGTCAAAGAGACAGACAAATGGCCGAAGATCAATGCCAAGCTATACTAGTGATGGAAAGGGTCAATGTTGCCATAGCAGCCCAGCGAGCGCAACTCATCGCCGACACGCACACCCAAGTTCAGGACGAAGTACGGGCTGAAGAGCAAGCCCACATCCGTGCTGAGAATGAAGCATCCAAGACTACTGCACAACTGTTAATAAGGAGCAAGCAACTAAGTGACTATGCTATTCCCAAGAACTACAAAGACAACCATCCAGTCCAACCACCACTCATCGACACGCCTAATTTTGAGATTAGGACACAATGGATCCAAATAATGCAGGGCATCTCATTCTCTAGAAGTGCCGGGGATGACTGCATGGATCATTTGAAGAGGTTCAAAGCTCTTTGGAGGTTGGTACCACGAGCTGGAACAACCATGGACACAGTCATGCTTAGACTCTTCAATTTTACCTTGTCTGGAAGAGCACTAAGATGGTACAATTCTTTGGATGGGGAGCCAATCACCACCTGGTCTCCTTTAGAAGAGAAGTTCTTGGAGAAATTCTTCCCCCCTTCACTAACCTACCAAATCAGAGGACAAATCAACCAATTCCTTCAACTACCAGGAGAGTCACTGGCTAACTCATGGGAAAGGTTCAAGGAACTCTTGAGGAAATGCCCTCACCATGGAATCTCGCAAAATCAACTCATAAAAACTTTTTACAGGGGAGTAAGTGATGAAATTAAAAAGTTCTTAGATTCCTCATATGGAGGAAACTTTATGAGACAAAACTACGAAGATGCCTGGAGAATCGTCACTCTCGGAGCGGAAAATCAATCCAATTGGGGGAGGGCGACCACAGGAGGAGTTCTAAAGGTTTGTAAAGCGGAAGAATCTACAGAAATGAAAACCATAGCAGAAGCTTTGAAGACCATAGCCAACAAATAACAAGCCCTCAAAGCATCATTTGGGGAGTATGACAGAAAAAAGAACCCCCAACAAGCTAAAGTAGCCACAGGAACTTGCGAGGCCTGTCATGCATCAGATCATCCCACAATGTCATGTGGTATCCTATACAATGTAATGATGGATTTGCAACCACCTCAACCACAGTATGAGACGATAATTGAACACCCTGAGGATCAGGTGCTAGAACAAGTAAATTCCATTCATTCCATATTAGGACAAGCTTACTATAATCCAAATCAACCAAGAAATCATCCTGGTTTTCAATATGGAAATCCTGCGGGGACTGCTAACCCACAACATCAAACACAAGGTGGATCCTCCAACAGACTACCACCTGGATTTCAAAGCAACTATAATCAAAATCAAGGGAATTTTAGAAACAATTTCCAGAGATCCAACTAACCAAGAAATCCCTATGCATACTACCAATATACTCACCCTCCTCTGCACCCGCAATTACTACAAACTCTGCTACAACAGCCACAACAACCTCAGTTGCCAACACCTCAACAACAACCACCTCAAGGGCATCAACAACTTACTCAGTTCCAACAGAAGAATGCCCCACCACAACAGACTAATGAACTGTCTTTGATAAGGCAAATGCTGCAATCATAGCAAACCATGCTGGCTAACCAGCAAGCCCATCAAAAAGCTGTGGAAACTCAGTTAGCATAGATAGAAACTCAGATAAAACCTCCAGTGGGCACTTTCGCTGGCCAGCCAGAAGCAAATCCAAGACACGACCAACATAGACCAGAATAATTAAATGCTGTTACAACAAGGTCTGGTCGTGCTCTTACTGAAGCCATCTCGGTTAATCAAGAATACATGGATGTAACTGAAACCATCCCAACGGAAGAATCAAGTCAAGAAGTTGAAGAAAGGAAAGAAAAGGAACAAGGTCCCAAAGAACCAGAGGTTCCACAATATAAGCCAAGGATACCCTATCCTGACATGCTAAAGGAAACTAGACTAGACTCTAGATTCCAGAAAGTCAAAGAGGCAATGAAGAAACTTTATGTTGGTATTCCCTTTCTCGACGCCTTATCTGAAATCCGAGCCTGGTCCAAATACCTGAAGACCTTGCTGTCAAAGAAATATATGATAGAGGAGCATGAAACTATCAAGTTAGCCCAAACCACTTCTGATATCATTTTGAATAAAATGCCAAAAAAATAGGACCCTGGCTCCTTTGGCTTACAATTCTCTATTGGGAACACTTCACGTAAAAAGGGATTAGCCGACTAGGGAGCCAGTGTTGACCTAGAGGTTATACATTACCTATATTTTGATAATGACTTAACCATTCCATTCATATGTATCTAACATGTGCATTAAAGATTGTTTGCAGACATTAGGTACATGAAAAGGATCACATATACAAGCCCTAGAATGGGCCAAGTGCAAGCCAAATTGACTACAAGTGTGCAATTTAGGATTTCCATGTAAATCACCTTAGAACATGAATGTAATCACTTGTAACGATGTATATGCTTGTAACTTAGAAGAGAAAATTGTTTGGGACAAAATTCACCAAGTGCTAATTACTTTTATTGCAAATTAGAAAATCCATTTCAGCCACTTGATCGGTCGAGTTTCCCACCCTGAAGCTCGACCGATCATCCTGAGTCGATTTTTTGAAGATTGTAATCGGTCGAGTTGTGCACTCACAGAACTTGACCGATTGGGTAGTAGGCCATTTCCACTTGAAATGGTCGGTCGAGTTTCCTCAGAACAAACTCGACTGATTAGTTCAATATCGGATTGCCTGCTACCTGATCGGTCGAGTTACACCCATTGATACTCGACCGATTGCACTGTACGGAGTTTGCAGAAAAAGTAATATGACCGTTGGTGAATTGTTTTGGGCAAAAATATGACCATTTGCTTGAAGGAAAAATGATCACTTTTGCACCCAAGTGTCCCACAACATAAAGGGCCACCCTCAACTATAAATAGAACCCCTTGGACTTCATTCCAAGCTGCTCTTCCATTGCAAATTTGGTTCTAGCTTAGTTGAGAGTATTCCAAGCCCTTGAGCCCCTTTCTCTCTCTACCTTCAAGACAAATTCGTGAGTGAGATAGGTTCCTTTGTATGAGAGCTATCCTTTGTGCTATGTAAAGCTCTCCCTTCTTTATTCCCACCTCCAAATCAAATAGAAGATTGATTGAAGCTTCTTCTCCGAGTGAAAGAGGAGTTGCTGCTGTTCTTCTCCGAGTGAAGGGGAAGATGTGTTGCTGATCTTCAAGAGTGAAGATTGATCGTTGCTCCAGCTCCCTTGGTGAAGGGAAAACGTGGGCAAGCTCTCCAAGTGAAGGAGAGGTGCAAGGCAAGCTCAAGTAAGATAGGTAATTCCTGCATGGCTGAAGACAAAGGTGAGATTGGGTAAGTCCTTTGTAGAAGGCTGAAGAATCTCGCTTTGTGGGTAAGTCCTTGGATAGGTTGAAGATCTTAGCTTGTGTAATTAAGCCCTTGGTTGCGTGGTTTATGTTTCTTGTAATCTTATCATGATAAATAAGAGGACCAAGTTGCAAATCCTAGAGTCTAACCAACTCTAGGTAGTGGACTGACATAGCTCCTAAGTTTAGGACGTGGAACCACTCTAAACCAGCTGTCCAAGTGCATGATATTCATTATCTGTTATCCTTGCTTTGTATGCTAGAATAGGATATCAAATTGCTGCTTGCATTAGTTTTTACACTTCATTTAAATTGGTGGTCTAATCGATTTTGTGAAGTGTGTGTAGCTCTATTCACCCCCCTCTAGAGCCCATCGATCCAACAAGTGGTATCAGAGCAGGTCTTCTCCAAGCTACTTCTACAAGTAGGAGAAGATGGGCGATTCGGCTCTTGGGTCACTCAACCTTGAAGGAAGCTTCTCCATGAGACCCCCGGTCTTCGACGGCACAAACTTCTTATATTGGAAGAGGAGAATGCAATTCTATCTTCAAGGGGTGAATTTTGAAATGTGGAAGATTGTCCATCTCAAGTATGAGGATCCAAAAGGCGACATCACCGCATGGACGGAAGCGGAGATGAAGCATGCTCAACTCAATGATAAAGCCGTGAGCATCATCTACGCCGCCCTTACACCATCAGAGTTCAACCGCATCTCTTTGTGGGACACAGCGCATGAGATATGGCACAAGTTGTGTGTCACCTATGAAGGGACTGAGCAAATCAAGGAGGCCAAGGTCTACATGCTTGGTGGTCTTCTTGAGAACTTCAAGATGGGGAAGAATGAGAGGGTAGCGGATATGTACACAAGGTTAAATGTCATCTTGAACAGCCTTGCAGCCCTTGGAAGTGTCATGGATAGAGGTACAATCAATGCCAAGATCTTGAGATCTCTTCCAAAGAGATGGGAGCCAAAGGTCACCTCTATTGAAGAAGTCTACAAGCTAAGCGAGTTATCAACCGAGGAGCTGGTTGGTAACCTTCAAGCCCATGAACCTAGGCTTGACAAGCAAGAGGAAGAGGAGAAAAGAGAAGAGAAGAAATCAAAGAAGATAAAGGACACCGCCTTCAAAGCTCAAATTGAAGAAATGGTCCGACAACAACAACTTGCCATGAAGTCTCCCTGCCCTTCCTCAAGTGAAGATGATGGTGTAAATGATCATGAAGCCAACTACTCAAAAGGGAAGAACTTCAAGAGCAAGCCCTCCTCCTCGAATCCAAGGTGCTACGAGTGTGGTCAAAAAGGCCACTACAAGAGTGACTGCCCTAAGGTCAAGAAGAGCCATCATAAGAGCAGCCACAAGAAGGATGACAAGTACAAGAGAGAAGCAAAGTATAAAAGAAAAGACAAGAAGGAGAGAAGGTCCAAAGATGCAGCTCATGCAGCATGGGAATCCTCTTCTTCAAGCTCCTCAAGCTCCGAAGATGGAGAATGTCATCTTGCCCTCATGGCCTCTACAAGTGAAGATGTAATTGAGGTAAATGAGGTAAGCAAAGTAAGTGATATTAGTTTACATGAGCTATCTAAGGAAACTCTTATTGATATGCTTAATGAATGCCAATCTTCTTTTGCTAAATGTAAATCTAAAAGGAAAAGATTAGGCAAAATTGTTGATGATCTCTATGCAAAAATTGACATTCTTGACAAAAATGAGAAATTACATCTTGATAGCATAGATTCCTTGCAAGGGCAATTTCTTGACCTTGAACTTCAATATAATGGAGTAGAGGTTGAGAATGGTACTTATCTTAAAACTATTGAAAATCTTAAGATAGAGAACCAAAAATGCCTAGATGAGCTTGATATTCTAAAAACTGAAAATGTAGAACTTAAGCTTATTGATGATGCTAGGAGAGATGAAGTCTACTCTTATCAAAGAGAGATTGTTGTTCTTAAATCTGAAAATGCTAAATTGCTTGCTCAAACAAATGATTTATCTTCTAGACCTATTTTGCCTAGAAATGAAGTTGCTAGCTTAACTCTAGAAAAAGACTCTCTTCTTACTAAAGCCCTCTGTCTTGAGGCCGACCTTTTGCATACTAGAGAAGATCTTTCTAGTTTATCTACTACTGTTGTAAATCTTAGTGATGATAATGCTAAATTAAGATCTACTTTGCAAAGGTTTCTTTCGGGTAAGAAATCCCTAAATGATGTTCTAGAGCACTCTACCAAACAAGTTGGTACTAGTGGTCTAGGATATAATGGGACTACTCCAAAAGGTAAGAAGAAGAAGGGTAAGAAAAAGAGTGTGGAACCTCCAATTTTGAATGGAGAGTCTTCTGGCTCTAAAAACCCCATGGTTTGTATTCATTGCAAATGTGATGACCATTATTCTATCTATTGTCCTTACAAGCCCAAGGGGACCAACCCAAAGATGAAATGGGTCCCCAAGCTAACCCCGGACCCCAAAGTTTGATTTGGGTTCCGACATCCTCTTTTCTTGCAGGTTAAAAAGAAATGGATTGTTGATAGTGGCTGCTCTAAGCATATGACTGGTGAAATCAGCCATTTCAACAAATTTGTGAAAAAGAAAGGAGGATCGGTAACCTTCGGGGACAACAAGAAGGGTAAGGTCATAGGTGAGGGTGATGTAGGAAATGAATTATGCATTAAAAATGTATTGCTTGTTGATGGCCTACATCACAATTTAATTAGTGTTAGCCAATTATGTGATAATGGTTATCTTGTGCTATTTACTTCTTTAGAATGCTTGCTTCTAGATTCCCTGTCCTACAATGTTATATATAAGGGAACTAGAAATGGTAATCTCTATGTGATTGTTCTCGATGCTCTTAAGCCCATACTAAATAGATGCTTAGTTGTGGATAAAAACGATCTTTCTCTTTGGCATCGTCGGTTGGGTCATGTGAATTTGCATCAAATGAAGAAATTGAACAAAAAGGACTTGGTTCGAGGACTTCCTAAATTGGATTTTGAAAAGGATGAGGAATGCCAACCTTATACACAAGGGAAACAAACCAAATCCTCCTTCAAATCCAAAGGAGTCATGAGCACCAAGAGATTTCTTGAGCTTCTTCATATTGATCTTTTCGGACCAATGAGAACACAAACACTTCGTGGCTCCAAGTATTGTCTTGTTATTGTTGATGATTTTTCTAGATATACTTGGACTTTCTTTCTCGTTTCTAAAAGCGATACACTTGATGTTTTCTCGAGCTTTTGTAAACGAGTTGAAAATGAAGCTTCTTTCCATGTTGTTTCCATCCGTAGTGATCATGGGGGAGAGTTTGAAAATGATCTTTTTGAACGTTTTTGTGAAAAATCGGGTTATTCGCACAATTTCTCTTCTCCTCGCACACCTCAACAAAATGGAGTTGTTGAGAGGAAGAATAGATCGCTACAAGAGATGGCTAGGACCATGCTTCTTGAGTATGACACTCCTAAGAAGTTTTGGGCTGAAGCCGTTAGCACGTCATGTTTTGTGCAAAACCGAGTTTTCACACATCCGACTTTCAAGAAAACCCCCTATGAACTATGGCGTGGTAGGAAGCCGTCTATTGATTTCTTTCATGTTTTCGGATGTCCTTGTTTTGTTTTAAACAAAAAGGATTCTCTCGACAAGTTTGATCCGAAATCATACAAGGCTTTCTTCCTAGGCTATAGCACTACTAGCAGGGCATTTAGAGTATTTAACATTGAACTATCTAAAATTGAAGAATCTGTAAATGTTAAATTTATTGAAACTAACCCTGTTATTGGCAAGCATATTGGTGATGATGATGTTGCAGATGAAATAATTCCTATCTTAAAAGATCTCAACATCAAAGAAAAAGGCAAGCAGGTTGCAGAAGAAGAAAAAGAAGAAGAAAAGAAGGATCCCACTTCCCGCTTTGCAAAGAATCACCCCAAGGAGTTGATAATTGGAAATCCATTTGAAAGAGTGAGGACACGAGCTGCTCACAACAAAGAACAAGCAGATAGTGCCTTCATCTCACAACTAGAGCCAAAGAACATCAAAGAGGCCCTTGGTGATGATGAGTGGATCCTTGCCATGCAAGAAGAGCTTGAGCAATTTGAGAAGAACCGTGTGTGGACTCTAGTGCCAATACCAAATGATAGAAAGATCATTGGCACCAAATGGGTCTACCGCAACAAGCTTGATGAGCAAGGAAAAGTGGTAAGGAACAAAGCAAGGTTAGTAGCACAAGGTTACAACCAACAGGAAGGTATTGATTTTGATGAAACTTATGCTCCTGTTGCTAGATTAGAATCTATCCGTATGCTACTTGCTTTTGCTAGTTATAAAAATTTCTTGCTTTATCAAATGGATGTTAAAAGTGCGTTTTTGAACGGTACAATCGAGGAGGAAGTATTTGTTGCTCAACCTCCGGGCTTTGAAAATGACAAATTACCCAATCATGTTTATTTGCTACAAAAAGCTCTCTATGGACTCAAACAAGCACCTCGAGCTTGGTATGAGAAATTAAAGAACTTTTTGTTAGATAATGGGTATGTCATGGGCAAAGTTGATTCTACTTTGTTTCTAAAACACACTTCTAACCATTTTCTTATCATACAAATATATGTTGATGATATCATTTTTGGCGGGACTGATCTTGATCTTTGCAAGGAGTTTAGTTCTCTTATGCAGAGTGAATTTGAAATGAGCATGATGGGTGAGTTGACCTTCTTCCTCGGCTTTCAAATCAAGCAAACAAAGGAAGGAAACTTCATCAACCAAGGCAAATACACAACTGAACTACTCAAGCGCTTTGGGATGGAGAACATGAAGCCGATGGATACACCCATGTCAAACACCGCCAAACTTGATAAAGATGAAGAAGGTGAAAAGGTAGATGAGAAGCTCTATAGAGGTATGATAGGAAGTTTACTTTACTTAACTGCCTCTAGACCTGACATTATGTTTAATGTTGGATTGTGCGCTCACTTTCAATCTTGCCCTAAGAAGTCGCATCTCACTGCTGTTAAGAGAATTTTGAGGTACTTAGCCAAAACTCAAAATTTTGGTCTATGGTATCCTAAATCAAGGGATTTTACTCTTACGACATATAGTGATGCGGATTATGCAGGGTGTTTGATTGATAGAAAGTGCACAAGTGGCACTTGCTTCCTTCTAGGACCATGCTTAGTGTATTGGTTCTCCAAGAAACAAAGCACTGTGGCATTATCAACTACCGAAGCTGAATACATTGCAGCCGTGAGTTGTTGTGCACAGGTCCTATGGATGAAGCAAATGCTCCAAGACTTTAACATATTTTTTGATGCTTCTCCTATCTTTTGTGACAATACTAGTGCAATTAACCTCTCTTATAATCCTATATTGCATAGTAGAGCTAAGCATATAGAGGTTCGTCATCATTTTCTTCGTGACCACATTGCCAAGAAAGATATCTATATCACACATGTAGACACGGAAAATCAGTTGGCGGACATTTTTACAAAACCCCTAGCTAGAGATCAATTTAACTTTATTCGATCTAAACTGCTCATTATTGATTTAAATGATATTGCTATGTGATCTAGCTAGTGATCTCTATCATATATGCTTGCTCATGTCATTCTTCACCTTATGTTGCCTACATGCTTGCTTATGCTTAATTTTCCAATCAATATGCCTAGTTTTTTTGCTTTTTTTTGGGTTTTTATCGAATTTCACGTTTTATCGCTAAATAGTGCCCAATGATGAGCAAAATGTGCCTAGGTATGTTATTTATGCATAATAGAATGGAAAAATAATTTTAATAGGCATGTATGTGGCTAGAATCTAAGATTTAGATTGCTAGGTCAGGTTGACCTTCGGTCGAGTTTCACCCCAGAAAACTCGACCGATCAGGAGACGAGAGTGGTTCTTCAGTGGATCGATCGGTCGAGTTGTCCTGTCTCAGAACTCGACCGATCGACGGGCTGCGCCAACTTAAAACTTAGGATCGGTCGACTATTTTCCCTTGCAACTAGAAAATAGCTGACCGATTCCTCTTCTCTTGGCCCGTGCTCTCCACCCTATCCCTAACCCTTCCCCGTTCCCAGCCCTAGGGTGCCTTAGCAGCTTGCTCCTGACCTTCCCGGGCGACAGCCGTGTGTTCTTGTTGGGTTTTTAAGGTTCGTTTTGCTTGTGTGTGCATTTTATCCTCTTGTTTTTGCTTCCATGGCTTCCCACAGGAGAAAAAAATCCGCCCCTAGCAATGCCCTAGCTTCTTCCTCGACCCAACGGTTGATTCCCTTTGATAACACTACGTTTGTATCTCTAGAGGCTGTCAATAGGTATACGGATCTCCTTCCTAGGTCTCCTTTTCCTTTCCGCCCCCTAGTTGGTCCAACTCATTTTCAAAACCATATCAACTCCATCGCACAACTTCTTACACATCACAACCTTTCCGCCCTTGCAATCGAGAGTGACTGCTTCAACAATCAGCTATCTAGTACCAAAGCAGTTCACGAGTTCTATGCTAATCTACGCTGGAACTATGATTCGATTGTTCCCCCGCCAAATACCGAAATAGTCATAACATCGATGATCGCCGGTCGTCGGTTTCAACTCTCCGAGGAGACTTTCAATCTCTATCTTGTCGGAGACGAAGAAACCACTACTTGGCACCGGGGCTATGACGAGTATTTTGATCTTTTGGACCCGGAAGCCTTTTACAAACATCATGAATTGACTTTACCGGATATTTTTTGATATTTGAAAAAGCCTGACGTGGCCTATAAGAAGCGGTCCACCCTTCCCTCCTCCTCCCTTGACCTCCGGAAGCGCATCCTAGCCCTTGTGCTTAACTGCAACATCCATCCGAAGCGAAATCAAACAGATATTGCGGAAAACACAGCGGTTTTGATGTATTGTTTGTTGAACAACATAGGTGTCAAGTGGACTCGTTACATTCTACATCATATGACCTGCTTTGACAAAGGAAAGAACACCAAGGGCACCCATCCTCCCTATCCAGCCTTGATCTGTGGTCTCTTCCAGTTCGCCACTGAGAAATCACTCTTTTTCGACTACCATTACCCGGTTGCTCGAAAGGGAGTGTGCATTAGTGAAACCACTCTTCTAAAGTCTGTGCCTGCCCCTGGTGCTTCTGGCTCTGCCTCTACCTCCGCCCCTGCTTCTGGTGCCCCTCCCACCTCCACCCAGGCTCCACCCCCGCAGCCCCACCCTCGCCCTAGCCGTGCATCTTTCAGAGCATCAAATGAAACCCTTCTGGGTTACATGATGCATGAACAGGCGTACAATCACCAGGTTTAGGAGCACCTTCATCAGGATTTATGTGCCATCATGCCTCACATGAATCTATCCTACTCCTCACCCTACCCAGTACACCAGCCATATCTGGGTAGTGCTTATGCCTCCTATGCGTATGAGCAATACTTCCCTGCTCCACCACCGTTCGCTACTGCTCCACATCAGTATCCCTCCAGTAGCTCTACTCCTGCATATCTACCACTACCTGCTGGCCCCCTTGCCACTCTGCTCACGTCCTTGGGAGACTCTGCTCCATCCTTTCCGCAGGCCCAGGAGCTCCTAGTTCTTGGCATGTCGTGGGCTGAGCAGAATGCCCGCTGGCCTGGTCACTCCTTTGGTCCTGCTGACGAGGACATGCCCGACCAGGCTGAGGATGCCGATGAGGAGGCCGACGAGGATGCTGATGATGCTGATGGTGATGGTTCTTCTGCCGAGGATGGCGATGATGGTGCTGGTTCTGCTGCTGGCACAACTGCCCCGCCTTCGGATGGTGATGAGGACTACAACCCCGGAGATGACGAGGACACAGTTGACATAGATAGCTTAGATGTCTAGGAGGTTGTCTTAGATTATAGTCTAGCATGTCTATTATATATATCTTTCTAGACTCTTTTGTATAAGCAACATCCTGGCACATTAGTCTGAGCTTTACTATTTTCTTATTCTCTGTTTTCTCGCTTTTTATGGTTGTAGTCGCTTATGAGAACATATGTCTGAGTTGGAATATCATTGCTACACTTTGGCTACTTCATCCGTGTTATCTTATGCTTGGTGTTTGATGAGCTATATTTTGATTCTGACTTGGATTGTATGTTTCTCCTCTGTGGTTGTATGTTATATGCCTTTACACTGTTGTTTATCATCTTTTGCATATATGTGTGGTTGAGTCTTGGAGAAGACCTAGATTTTGCTCTTCTACACCCCCTTCCTTTTTGATAATGTCAAAAGGGGGAGAAATATCTCATGGTCTGAAACTCAATCATATTGTTTTTATTGTGATAATACTATTGCTTTCTTGCCTAAGTGATCCTTTTCTTGTAAATTTGCTGATTGATCATATGACATGTAAGGGATTACATATTACATGGATATTGATTTTGCTATGTATAGAAAACCTAACATGCAGGTGAGAGGAAGCATAGATTGAGGGGGAGCAATTCCAATTGTTCTTATCATGAATCCCCCTAATTCACAAGGCAAAGGTTTAATTTTCTTATCCTTTTCAATATGTTTGAGGAATGGTTTGTCATTGTCAAAAAGGGGGAGAATGTTGACCTAGAGGTTATACATTACCTATATTTTGATAATGACTTAACCATTCCATTCATATGTATCTAACATGTGCATTAAAGATTGTTTGTAGACATTAGGTACATGAAAAGGATCACATATACAAGCCCTAGAATGGGCCAAGTGCAAGCCAAATTGACTACAAGTGTGCAATTTAGGATTTCCATGTAAATCACCTTAGAACTTGAATGTAATCACTTGTAACGATGTATATACTTGTAACTTAGAAGAGAAAATTGTTTGGGACAAAATTCACCAAGTGCTAATTACTTTTATTGCAAATTAGAAAATCCATTTCAGGCACTTGGTCGGTCGAGTTTCCCACCCTGAAACTCGACCGATCATCCTGAGTCGATTTTCTGAAGATTGCAATCGGTCGAGTTGTGCACTCACAGAACTCGACCGATTGGGTAGTAGGCCATTTCCAGTTGAAATGGTCGGTCGAGTTTCCTCAGAACAAACTCGACCGATCAGTTCAATATCGGATTGCCTGCTACCTGATCGGTCGAGTTACACCCATTGATACTCGACCGATTGCACTGTACGGAGTTTGCAGAAAAAGTAATATGACCGTTGGTGAATTGTTTTGGGCAAAAATATGACCGTTTTCTTGAAGGAAAAATGATCACTTTTGCACCCAAGTGTCCCACAACATAAAGGGCCACCCTCAACTATAAATAGAACCCCTTGGACTTCATTCCAAGTTGCTCTTCCATTGCAAATTTGGTTCTAGCTTAGTTGAGAGTATTCCAAGCCCTTGAGCCCCTTTCTCTCTCTACCTTCAAGACAAATTCGTGAGTGAGATAGGTTCCTTTGTATGAGAGCTATCCTTTGTGCTATGTAAAGCTCTCCCTTCTTTCTTCCCACCTCCAAATCAAATAGAAGATTGATTGAAGCTTCTTCTCTGATTGAAAGAGGAGTTGCTGCTGTTCTTCTCCGAGTGAAGGGGAAGATGTGTTGCTGATCTTCAAGAGTGAATATTGATCGTTGCTCCAGCTCCCTTGGTGAAGGGAAAACATGGGCAAGCTCTCCAAGTGAAGGAGAGGTGCAAGGCAAGCTCAAGTAAGATAGGTAATTCCTGCAAGGCTGAAGACAAAGGTGAGATTGGGTAAGTCCTTTGTAGAAGGCTGAAGAATCTCGCTTTGTGGGTAAGTCCTTGGATAGGTTGAAGATCTTAGATTGTGTAATTAAGCCCTTGGTTGTGTGGTTTATGTTTCTTGTAATCTTATCTTGATAAATAAGAGGACCAAGTTGCAAATCCTAGAGTCTAATCAACTCTAGGTAGTGGACTGACATAGCTCCTAAGTTTAGGACGTGGAACCACTCTAAACCACCTATCCAAGTGCATGATATTCATTATCTGTTATCCTTGCTTTGTATGCTAGAATAGGATATCAAATTGCTGCTTGCATTAGTTTTTACACTTCATTTAAATTGGTGGTCTAATAGATTTTGTGAAGTGTGTGTAGCTCTATTCACCCCCCTCTAGAGCCCATCGATCCAACAGCCAGCATATCAATTATGCCATTTTCCATGTGCAAAAGATTGGGGTTTACAGACTTGTTGCCTACAACAATGGCCATCCAGCTCGCTGATTCCACCATCACTGCTCCCCTGGGGATCATTGAAGACATCACAGTAAGAGTGGGGAGGGACTCTTATGTTCCTTGTAATTTCGTCATTATGGATATAAAAGAGGACCTAAGGTACCCGATAATATTCAGTAGACCCTTCCTCGTCACAGCTAGAGCATTAATTGATGTCGAGCCTGGCACAATTACCTTGAGGCTGGGTAAAGAAACTGTTCAATTCAGGGTTTTCAACAGCCTGAAGAGCCCTAGATTCATGAAGAAGTTTTTCTGCTTGAAGCTATTGATAAAACGTCTCAACTCAAGCAAGCAAATCTAGAACCAGCAGATGCCATAGAGGATGCTCTAATAAATCCGGAAGCTGAATTTTCAACCAACGAGTTAGTTCAACAATGCCTGCAATACTTGGAGCAGGCTGAAAAAGCCCCAAAAGCCACTTTTGAAGAACTGAAATCTGTCTCCATATTAGAAACAACAGAAGTACCCAAAGCCCCAAAAGTGTAAAATCTACCAGCTGGGCTCAAACATGTCTTCCTAGATGAAGAAAAATTATGTCCAGTTATCATTAGCTCCTCTCTGATTGACGACCAGGAAGAAAGGCTTCTCACTGAACTAAAGAAGCACAAGAAAGCAATTGGGTACAAAATGACTGACCTAACAAGCATAAACCCAACTCTATGAATGCATAAACTACCTATGATAGAAGAGTTCAAACCCTCGAGGGAGCACCAGAGAAAACTGAACCCAAATCTAAAAGAGGTAGTTCGCCTCGAAGTTCTTAAACTCTTGAAAGCGGGTATTATCTATCCAATTTCTGACTCTCAGTGGGTTAGTCCTATCCAAGTGGTCCCAAAAAAGGGGGGGGAACCACTGTTGTCCTAAATGATAAGAATGAACTAATACCTACAAGGACCGTTACTGGTTGGAGAATGTGCATTGATTATAGAAAATTGAACAAATCAACAAGGAAGGACCATTTTCCCTTACCCTCCCTTGACGAGGTCCTCGAGTGGCTAGCCCACCAAAATTTTTTCTGCTATCTTGATGGATATTCTGGGTTTTACCAAATCCCAATTCACCCCGAAGACCAAGAAAAAATGACATTTACTTGTCCTTTTGGAACATACACCTTCAGAAGGATGCCCTTAGGGCTATGCAACACACCCGCAACCTTCCAAAGGTGCATGACTGCTATCTTCGTGGGATTAACCGAAACCATTATGGAGGTGTTTATGGATGATTTTTCAGTATATCAAGATTCTTTTGATAACTGTCTGCTCGACCTAAGTTAAGTCCTACAGAGATGTGAGGAAACAAACCTTATCCTAAACTGGAAAAAATGTCACTTTATGGTGATTGAAGGTGTTGTCCTCGGACATCGAGTAAGCGAAAGAGGAATCGAAGTAGACAAGGTAAAAATCAATGTCATCTCAAAGTTGTCACCACCCAAAGACATAAGGGGAGTGCGAGCTTTCTTGGGTCATGCCGGGTTCTACCGAAGATTTATCAAAGACTTCTAAAAAATAGCAAAACCTATGACCTACCTATTGACTAAGAATGTTGATTTCAACTTTGACCAGGAATGCCTGCATAGCTTTACAACTTTGAAGAATGCTCTAATCTCCACACCCATACTAAGAGCACCTGACTGGTCACAACCTTTTGAAATAACGTGTGACGCTAGCGACAATGCCATAGGGGCTGTGCTGGGGCAGAGAATAGACAAAAAACCATATGTAATATACTACGCATTCAAGACGTTAGATGAGGCGCAAAAGAATCATACTACTACTAAAAAGGAATTCTTAGCCGTCATCTATGCTTTCGAAAAATTTCATTCTTATCTAATTGGATCAAAGGTCGTACTATATACAGACCACTCTGCCATCAAATATCTTATTCAGAAAATGGATGCGAAACCCAGACTCATCCGCTGGGTATTAATGCTGCAAGAATTTGATCTTGAAATAAAAGACAAGAGTGGAGTGGAAAATGTCGCTGCTAACCACCTAAGTCGCATCGAATGTCAAGACGACGACAATATACCTATCCGAGACTCCCTCCCTGACGACCAGCTTATGAAAATTACCACCAGATTTCCCTGGTATGTTGACATAGTGAACTATCTGGCTACGGGAATCATCCACCCGTCTGCCTCTCATCACGATAAAAAGAAATTCCTCCATGATGTTAAGCAATACTTTTGGGACGAGCCCTATCTTTTTCGTCTATGTGCAGACAGACTTTTCCGTCGATGTCTACCAAAAGAGGAAATTACCCCTGTCTTAGAGCACTGTCATTCTGGCCCCACTAGGGGGCACATGAGTTCGAAGAAGATCACTCTGAAAGTTCTACAATCAGGTTTCTTTTGGCCAACAATAGCAAGAGATTCCTATGATTTTGTAAGATCCTGTAATAAATGCCAGATTTTTGGCAGTATAACTAAACAGAATGAAATGCCTCTCACATTGTGGCAAGAAATTGAACTTTTTGATGTTTGGGGAATAGACTACATGGGTCCCTTCCCCTCATCTTATGGATTCTTATACATATTAGTCGTTGTGGATTATGTTTCAAAATGGGTAGAAGCTATACCCACCGTGTCCTGCAATTCCAAGCCGGTCATCAAGATGTTCAAAGATATCATCTTCCCCAGATTCGGAGTCCCCCACACTATCATATCAGACGGAGGAACCCATTTTCTGGAAAGAAGCTTCGAAGCCCTCCTGGGAAAATATGGGGTCAACCATAAGGTCGCCACACCTTACCATCCACAAACAAGTGGCCAAGTCAAAGTTTCGAATAGACAATTGAAATCTATCTTAGGAAAAATAGTCAATAGACATCGTACTGATTGGTCTGCCAAGCTCCTCGATGCCCTTTGGGCATACCGCACGGCTTACAAAACACTGATAGGAACAACCCCGTTCCGTCTGGTGTATGGAAAGTCATGTCATCTACCGATTGAACTAGAACATAAAGCTTGGTGGACCATAAAACAGCTGAACTTTGATCTCAAAAGTGCTGGTGAATAGAGACAACTTCAACTACAAGAACTTGAAGAGCTTAGAATGACAACTTACCAAAGTGCCAGGATCTATAAAGAACAAACCAAGATGTGGCATGACGGCCACCTCAAAAGAAAAGACATTACTGTCGGAGATAAGGTCCTCCTCTTCAATTCCAGACTTAAAATGTTCCTTGGAAAGCTCCGCACAAAATGGTCTGCACCTTTCACAATTAAACACATCTACCCCACCAGAGCAGTAATCATCCTTGATAATAATGGGGGAGAACGGACAATTAATGGACACAGATTGAAGAGATATTACACACCAGTAGACAAAATACCAAGACAAACTATCACGATCCCTTAGCATCGACATAACAAATCGGATTTTTTTTGGGCCAACGACGTAAAACCCATGCGCTACTTGGGAGGCAACCCAAGATCTCAGTACCACCATTTTATTTTTATCTAATCTCTTTGTTTGATTTATGCTTATCTCCTTTAAATAAGAAAATACAAAATTTCACATAAATAACCAAAACAAGCATAAAAATATAAAATACAAAAACCTAATTAAATCTTAACCTAACGGCTTCAAAACCATTTGGACTCAAATGGTCTCGAAATCGATTGATCCTTTCGATCTCGAAATCGTTTGGACTCAAACGGTCTCGAAACCGATTGGTCCTTTTGATCTCGAAACCATTTGGAACTCAAATGGTCTCGAAACCATTTGGAGCCCAAACGGTCTCAAAACCGTTTGGACCCCAAACGGTCTCAAGACCGTTTGCCCTTGGGAATTTGTATCGAAACCCAACGTTTTCTATAAATATAACACCCCCATCATTTTCTTTCCCTTTATTCTCGATTTCCCTAAACCCTCACGCGAATCCTGTTCCATTCTATTCCTCTGCTCCTGACTCTTGTTCGCTCTATGACCATCACTGACGTTGCTGCCGACGCCACCATTTCTCCACGCCCCTTTCGCGACTTCATCTCCGTCATTCTTGCTGTTTGTCACTTCGTCGCCATCGTCGTCACCTTCACCCTCAGCACCGTTGCCTTCTTTGTCTGCAGTAGCAAGAATGGTCTCCCCTACAAAAGAAGCCACCGAAACTGCTGACGCTCCCTTCTGGAAAAGGGAGCAACTGATGGAAGACCACGCAAAACTCCAGCACATCATGGATACTTTTGAAAAGACCGGACATGTCCCACCAAAGGTTGACCTGATTAATGTCCTGAATGAAATCGACTGACTCAACAGGTGCCTAGCCGAAGACCCTGTTGAAGAAGTGAAGGAGATTTCCCCTAGTGACGAAGTGTTGGAGTACGAGCCAACTCCAGAAGAGGAATCCCCATCCACAAGGATAAAGGGGAAACAAAAGACCCACGAAGCTCCAAAAGAACAACCTACAAAGAAACAGGCAAGGAAGTAGGTCCATCCCGCCACTGCAAGGGAACAAATCCTAGCGGGATACATTCCATCAACCACTACCACCACTGCCATTACCACTCCCGCCACTACCACTATTCATGTTTTCTCCACCACCACCACTACAACTCCACCACTAGCAAACCTATTCATCCACACCCTCCCATCCTTCGACAAAACACTGAAGCCGACAAAGTACATCTGTTCCAACGTACTGAAGAAGATGGGGATTTATGACAGAATCCTCACCTTGGTCGACAATGCCAACCTCAGAAGACTCTGTTTTGTCACAGAGAATTCTTATGTTGAGCCAAAAACTGAAATTTTCACCTTCCTCACCAAAGAAGCAGTGGACATAATGGACATATCAAGAGACGGAGGCGCCTGTAGGCTGGCCACCAAACTCTTTGGCAACAGAGTTGTCATTACAAAAAACCTACTCAACAAAATCATTATAGACAATAAGGAGCAGTTGGAAAAAGCCAAAGTCGTAGGTGTTGAAAGCTCCCAGTTCAACAAGCATATCTTCTGGAAATCCATGACAGGGATCCCAACCTAATAGGCAAAGACCTGCAAGGCATCAAATATTCATTCTAGGTTGGTGCGCACACTACACAAAATCCTCACAGGCGCACTCTTCCCCAGGACAGAGGGCGGAAATGTTAGAATCAACGACAATCGTTACATCAAGAGAATCGATCTATGGGATGGGTCGATACCATCAACCCGCGTCGATGGTATCGACGGGTGTACAAAAGCGACGACTACAGTTATAAAAGGGAGGGATTGTTGTCATATGATGTCACACCTTCAGAGTCTTTCCCCCTACTTGTGCTTTGCGCTGTGCTGTGTGATCGGAGGCCTGCCACGAGCATCCAAGGAGCACGATCTTCACCGAGTCTTTACCGAGCGGAGATTGTCTTCTCTGAGATCGTCTTCACCGAGCTCCGTCTTCTATTCCTTATTTCTCGACGACAATGGTGCACACCGCAGGAGCATCTTCTTCACGGGCGGTACCCAATGAGATTCCTGAGTTCATTCCTCTGCGACCTGCATCGATTCCTCGTTCGAGGATAGTCCACCCTTCCCCAGAGATCCAGAAGGTCTACGAGGAGCTTTTGAAGAGAAAGATTGAGCCCACGCGCTATGTCGACCAGGACATGGTTCGTTACCTCGTGTTTGAGCCAAACCTCGCCTACGTCTTGAAGGGACAGGCGAGACATACAACCAGGAGGCCCGACAAGTTGGAGTACCACGCCGACGGCCAGCCTTCTTCGGTGAGTGGACGACTTACAAGGAACTCGTGGCGGAGTTCATGGCATCATTGGACATCAATGTGGTGCCCAATGACTTGCTCGCCATCGACAGAGAGTGGAAGAAAGGGCGGGTGTCATTCAGACTCTACAACAACAACTACACCCTCACTCTTGAGCAGTTCAATTCAGTTTATAACTGGTATCATGATGATTACCAGCACCGGTGGCCAGACAACCGGACAGACTATGATGCCATTTTCTCCCAGCTGGTGACTGCGCCTTCAGGCAATCCGTCAGCTACCACAACGCTGCAGTTGCTGATTTCGGGCATCCGTTTGTGCAGATTCTTCACCGCATGCTCTGGACCACGCTATTTGCTCATGGCGACTTGTCTCTTAGCAAATTCCAAGAGACAAATTTGTTCTTCCTGCACAAACTGCTGAAGCGCGAGGAGTGCAATTGGGGCACGTTCTTCTTGACGTGCGTATTGGCCATGAGGAGGAGTATGCGGAAGGCTCCTATCCACTTTGGAGGGCTCATCACCCCGCTGGCCCTCTACCTTGGGTTAGATTTCTCCCAGCTTACTCCCCTTTCTAACAGGAGCAAGGTCAACCTCCAGCACCTGCACCGCTCCAACCTCCTCATGCTTTGTGATGGCTTGGCATATACACATTGCCATGTCAATCACGCATATCAAGAATGTGCACTTCCCAACCCTGTCTTCAACATTGAGGGCGCTCAACATTTCCGATGGCCTGTCATCGCCATCGAGGACTCTGATGAAGATGGCGGCAATGACGACAATGATAATGACGGCGACGAGCATGAAGAGGAAGAGGAGGCTTTCACTCCTCTTCGCGCACGAGTGGCACCCCGGAAGCATCCCCGCATGTATCCGGGTGCATCTTCATCTTCACAACCTCCGCCAATGCCCTAGTATGATCTGAGCTTCCAAGGGAAATACCCATCTTGGGACCCCACGGCTCCACAGTACCCGCCTCCTCCTACAGAATGATCGGTATCACTGTTCCACCTTTTAAAGTTGTTTTTGACTATGAGGCCATAGTCGAATTCAAGCTTGGGGGGGAGTGGAACAACTCTATCCTTTATTTTTCCTAGTTTTTAGTTTTTATTGCTTTGTCTTTTGTCATTTATTTTTCTTAGTTATGAGTTTGTTTGTAGGATCCACACTCTATCTAGTGTAATTGTGGATGTCTAAAGTCATGTGTCATCTCATTGCTTGTACATGGGAATCAGGGGCAAATTTAAATTTTTTTAGTGCTTTTGCAAGCTTGTGTTGTTATACTTTGAGCACATAACTTAAGGAAATAATTGGGTTTGTCAACTCTAAAATAGGAAATCACAACTATACATTCCTATGATTCATGAAAAGTGGACGGAATTGGTTGTTTGAGCCTAATCTGACCAAATGATAATGAGACTTTAATTTGAAATAAGAGAGAGAAACCTCTTAATTACTACACAGGTCAGTAAGGAGGGACACATAATATTTTCCAAAGGTTCAGTCAATTAGTCTTGTGATCTATCCACCCCTTTGTTTTCATATTCCACCATAAGAACTAAAAGTACATTACAGTTTTAATCTCTTTGATTGCATCCCATGTAGATAGGTCTTGCATTGCAACTATTTTCACATATTTTTGCCAGAAAAAAAGATAGAATAGCTATACATGCACATTATCTTTAGGTGCATGTCATTTAGTTGCATAATTATCATTTTGTAGCTGCATTCACATTTTTTTATGCATATAGTACGTCATGCATCTTATGTCTTCTGAAACATAAAAGGTGATGAACTTGTTCCATACCTTCTGAATGCTTCAAATGTATAAGTTATGCAGCAATAAGTGAGCCCGGCAAATGATTCATGGTCAGCTATGAAAATAAGGGTTTAAAAAAATAGTAAAAGTTGAAAAAAAATTCTGAAAAAAAAGAAAGAAGAAAAATTGAGAAGTAAGTAGGAATGGAGGGAGAAAGGAACATGTTCTCACTGCCTTTTAAGAAGAATAAGTACATGATGTAGTTCTCTTAGATATTCCATCTCACCTTGAGACAGAATGATAATGCATGCATCATTCCACCCAAATGTAGGCATTAAGGCATTTTCATTTGCATATGCATCATTTAGGTCAATATTGTTTTTGTGCATGTTAAAACCGTGTAATGCTTCCATTTCTTCCACTAGCCACCCATTCCATCCACCTGTTGCTCGAATTGGTAGGCCACCATGATTTTCTCCTGACTCGTTAATACCAGGAGAGCTGCTTCCATGTAGATGGTAGTTAGGGCGAGTGACCGGCCTAAATCGTGCGTCCTAAAATTGGAGGCGTATTTGAGGTAGTCGAGCCTTCGCATTTATAACCCGAATCCTTCTAGGCCCCCGCAACTTTGTTTACGGGGTCGAAGTAGTCATACGGGGTCGAACACAGGGACAAGGTGGGTTGTGTTGACGACTCTGAATCGACACTCTACACTCCGGTGGATATAAAGAGATAATGAAGTTCCCTGAAGGGAACAACCAGATGTCACGATTAAATCAAGGAAAACTATCTCCAACTGGAGTTACGAGAAAGATTAAGATTTTGTCATTTAGCAATTTTTAGGAATTTTCATGCAATAGAAAGGTAAACTGCAGTTAAGGCGTAATGCAAGGGATAAGACTTTTAGAAAGATAAGCGGTAGAAGTAACACCCTGCACCCCTCCTCTCAGAGCGGGTGCCTCTAACCAAGCTTCAACACCCCTCTTGAGGTTGCTGGACTCAAGTTAGAGTGGAATGATACTAAAACAACTCCGTTCTGGGCACTCTCGTACTCCAGAATCGGACCGAACACTAGAGCCGCAACCCAACTCTCGAAGTAGTTGCGACGGGAAAGACGATTCGGTAGCTAAGCGAAACGCGATCCAAAACATGCAAGCTAGAGTTCAGATATCCAACACAGTAGTTACCCAATCATAAGGCACTAAGCATTAAACAAAGAGCAATTTAGCATTTCTATTTCTATCAGCAATAAGGGTCTAATACAATGCATAAGCTAAGAATTTAAATAACGGAATTAAAGATAGATGTCGCCTTCTTGATGTAGAAGGGCGACAGACTACTACTACTCCCAGCCCGATACCGTCCAGGGACCTATCCCGGTACAGCCGTGTCGGGCGGCACACCCTCTCAGGCGGCACGACTGACGGACGGCTATATCGTTCGAAGACCCTGGCCGATACGCTCATGTCGGGCGGCACACCCTCTCAAGCGGCACGACTGACGGGCGGAGCGTATCGGGTTCGGTATCGTGTCGGCCATGGATTTACATATACTACTGCCGGGCATTGTTGTCAGGCACTCGAGTCGCGTATCTACGTCGGCCGATATCGGCCCTCAGTGTCGTCCGGTACAGTCCTAGGTGAACCGATCCCCTCCCTCTCGGGTTGAGGAAGAGCTCACCTAGTGTCGCCCGGTACGAGCACTGGGGCACGATACGGTTGCTCTCACACTTCTCTCGCAGATCGCTCAAGTCCCCAACTGTCCGAACGGTGAACTGGCTAGCCGTCCCGACCTATCCAACCTCTGACGTTTCCGACCTGTCTTTTCGGCTTCCTGTAGCTGCTATTTATACCGGTGGTTGAAGAAGTTATGGTGCTGGAAACGCCACGTAGCCCCCTTATACGCTGGTCGATGGATGTGGACGGCCGATACATGTATGTCTTCGGCGCGAGGCGCTGGCTATCGGTCACGTGGCTGGCGGCATGCCTGCCGGTGGGTGGTCGTGTCGCTCGACGAGCTGGGTCGTCGGGCAGCTTCGGCTCCCTGTCGGGTAGAAGGTGTGTCGGCCGGTACGTCCCTTTCGCAAGGCGCCCTTCTCCGCCGATCATTCTTGTGTCGCCCAGCCCCTGTTGGGCTGGGTTGTATCGGGCGTCAAGAAGGTCGAGACGGGCTTAGACTTATTGTGGGCCGGAATCGGCCTTATTGCACAAAAATGAGGAAAACCCTGTAAAAGATAGGAAAAACTGGAATAAGAGCGTTGCTTGGCCAATTATTGCGAAAATGCTAATAAAATAGAGGAAAATAGCAGAAAAGGGTAGTTTTGATAACAGAATAAAGGGCAAAAACGTCACAAAATTTGGTGTTATCAACTCCCCCAAACTTAGCTTTTTGATTGTCCTCAATCAATATTTAAACTAAACTTTGTGTTGCTTCTTCTTGCACAGCAAAACTTTAAGGCTAAAGTGTAGCACAAGATTTGCGATGTCTTGGAGGTAATGCTGTCTTAAAGCGAGCAAAAGACCTTGCCCTACTTGCCTTATTATTTAAGTAAAATTTTTCTTCTCCACAGCTTCAGCAAGACTTTGGTGTATGATTCTGAAGTTAGCTTCCACACCAAACAGCTTTATTTTAAGGGCAGAAAGTTGTGTATAGGGTAGGCTAAGGCTTTTTGGGTTTTTCTTCTTGTTTCCCATCAGTCCATCCAGGTAAGGGTCCGTTAACGGGCAAGCGGTCCCTGCAGTCCAAGCCAGTTGGCTTTAGAGCAGTGATTTCACATCCTACGTACCACTGCCCCGGATCTACCATGCCTAAAGATGGGTACTTTTGGAAAACAAGGGTGTATATATTTTTTTCTTTTCTTTTATTAGGCACAACTCTCATACTTTTATTCACGCTCATAAGGCTTCTTTCTCTTTTTGGGATTTTTGCTGGGTAAGGGAAAACAAAAGAGATATCTGCTGTTTGGGCAGCTTTTTCCTTCTCCATACTCGTCTCTTAGCTGTTTGCGAGATTATTATTTTTCGAAAATTTTTGGATGGCAAGGCACAATCTTTTGTTTGTTTGAGACAACATTATCAGAAAGATATGATAGAACTTGTAACTCGTTAAAATATACAAAAAGTAAACTTTGCAAGAAGTCACAATAGGTTTTTATTATTATTACAGCAACTTTGTACATATGCATAGGGGACAAAATAAGCAAAATTTTCAAAATTTTCAAAAATTTTGGTATAAACATATATATGTACACATGATATAGGAAAGAACAAAAGGATAAAGAACAAAAGAATAAAGAATTTAAGATAAAGAACAAAAGAATAAGGAATTTAAGTCAGAGAGATCAGAGGATTTTTGTACCTCCCTCACTGGTACATGGTACCCCCCCAAACTTACTCCACACTCTGTCCCAGAGTTGTGAAGTAGATGAGGTAAGGAAATGTTAATCAGTGAGGGTTAGATGATCAGCGCGCCTGGGCTAGCTAAGAGCTCCCACACATATTCTCCTCTTTTGCTGTGATAGTCGATGTGGAGGAGCTGATCAGGCGTTGCCTCGTTTGCCATCCATTCCAGGACAAAGACGCCACAGTCGTTGGATAGTTGAATTTGCTGCGGGCTGCGGTGGCAGAACTGGAGTTCATGCCAGCCTCTTGCTTGCATTCCCAGGAATGGTTGTATCC
Organism: Alisma plantago-aquatica; assembly: GCA_963693085.1. NCBI lineage: Eukaryota > Viridiplantae > Streptophyta > Magnoliopsida > Alismatales > Alismataceae > Alisma > Alisma plantago-aquatica. Next base: position 631,756,880 of record OY856411.1, read on the forward strand.
GTGCTGCTATATCGATATAGTACTTTCGTACTAATCGTTCAAGAGATGTCAGCGCTGTCGATGTACAAGGCACTGGATGGTCTTTATTACTGTCCGAGCTGTTGTAGAAAATCCCTGCTCGTTGTTGGGTGTACACCGTTAAGAGCGTCCAGTGGTTGTTGTGCAGGATTGGAAGGAGAATGGTGTCCGGGACTCTGCATTCCAATTCTACTAGGAAGGCTTCCTTTACCCCTTGTTCATCGGCTAAGCAAATGTCATTGAACAGCATTGGATCTGCTATGTATGCGTGTTCAGACTTTTTTCGCAGTATCTGGATGTAGGCGACCGCCACAGATAACGCCAGACACCCTCCCTCTTTCACCATGTCCCTTAAGTCGTCAATCGGGACTATGGCATCGCCTGCCGAGTAAGCTATGTCTTTAGGGTTGGAGTCAGCCAACTTCATGTGGATTTCGTTGACCTGTTCTTGCGTGAGGGTAGAGCATGAGAAACGGTCGAAGTTGTGGATTGACTCCTCCAGGTTATGGGGCGAGGCATGTTCGTCGTGTCCGAAAACTTGCCGCAAGATGTTTATTTGTTTGCCTGCCCCACAGACGTTTGTCTCTGCTTCTGCTTCTTTTTCAGGAGGGCTGCTGTGCTGAGATGACTCTTCTTCTTGTTCACTATCTAGCAGCTCCTATGGTATCCCCGCGTCTCTGAAGTAGCGCTTATCCTTTATCAGTAGCAATGCATATTTGCTTCTGAGATTGTAGAAGTTAGTATTCTGGAGTTGCTTGAAGTATCCGAAGATATGTATCATCTCCATGGCTCTGAGGACTACGAATGCGCTATTTCCACTTCCCTCATCTTCTTGGACTGGGAAGTCCTTTAGTGAGTAGAAATTCCAGACGCCGCTGTGGCGCTGGACTCTGTACTTGATGACCCGGTGGAGACGTAGCGGCAGCAGTCTTAGCTTTATGTCCTTTGGGAGTAAGAACGTACTTCCTGTGTGCAAGACCTCTTTGCTGCAGCAACAATGCAGTTGGACATGATGATTTCGGAGGTCGGCAATGCACAGAAACCAGTTGTTTCTGTGTTTGTAAGGGGCCAGCACCAGTTTTGGATTGTGCACTTCAATGTAATCCAACATACTTTTTACCTGCGTAGAATTGTACAACCCCATCATTAATCTTCTTACTAGGGCTGGGGTGGCAGCGTAAACTGTATGTTGGTTCTTGTTGTCGGCGTTTTCTATAATGGCCCCTTGTAGCACTCTGAACAAACTCTTCCCTACGACGGCCTTGGCGCGGAAGATGTTTTTCAGAGTTCCCCGCTGTACTGAGAAATAACCGTCGCTCCAGAGTACCTCTTCCTTGTCAGCTTGCGATCTTAGGACCATGTTGAGCAGTTTCTGGTCTCTGATCGTTAGATATCCTATGACCCTTCTGTCAAAGTCAGCCATTTCGAAAGAAGGTATCTCTGTCAGTGCGGAGAAATCGGTGATGTCGGCCCTTGAACTCCTTCCTCTGGGGAGGTGTCTTTCGTTTGCGGTGCGGATGTCCCCCCCTTCTCCATCGGATTCGTCAGAAGAGCCTTCCCCGACGCTGATATCTTCGTTGTTATCCTCAGCTTCGTCAAAGGGGGCTGAGGGAGCGGCCTCATTCAGGTCAAAAGGGCTTTCTCGTCTGGAAGGAGCTTCATAACCCTGCCCTTGTGAAGAAATTCCTCCGGTTGCTGATGATGATCTGTCGGAGGAGGAGGTGGATGAGGACGATCCTGATGACGCTCTTGACGACGAGGATTGAGAGCCCGGACCGGGAGGCGACGGCGATCTTCTCGGCTGCCTTGGGTGTGGATGGTCGTCCTCCCTATTCAGCCTTCCCTCGATCTCACTAAGGCGCTGCAGAACTTGTTGAAGCGTCGCATTCACTGCCTCTAGCCGGCCAGGTAGGCTGGCTAAAGTCAGCAGCTCTCGTTCCTGCCTATCCAGCCTCTGTTCGATAATCGAAAACTTGCGGGTTAGGGAAAGAAATGTAGTAGAATTGTTTTCCGTTACCTCCCGCAAGAAATCGAGTTCTTGTCCTAGCATCATTCCGAGCGAAGGAGGGTTTTCCGCTTGTCTCCCCCTTGATCTCGAAATGCTCCTCCCGCGCGAAGGTCTGCCTGACGAGGCAGAACCTACTTCTATTGTCCGCGCGGCTGATGCTTCTGGGCGAGGTGTCGGTGCTGCCCCGCCCTCTTGTTGTATCGGAGGAGACCATGTTGTGGGGGACAGATGCTGCCCCATATCGACGCTGTCGACAATCTCCTCAACAACTGCAACAGGTGACTTTGGCGGTGGTGTCGGCGTCACCTGTGCTCTTTCGATCTCCATTTGTAGGATATCGGCGAATACCTCATCGCTGACATCCGGTTGTAATTAATCAGTTGCCCTTAAGGGCGCAGTAGAAACTACGGGGACTGCAGCCGTCTCTCTCGCTGCAGTTCCAGTCCTTGTCTCGGTGACCTCCACGATCGCCGGTTCTTCTCTCGCCACCGCCGACCTTGTTGTCGTGGCTGTCGTTCTTGGCTCCGAGGTAGTGGGCCACTCGGCAGGAGCTGTTGAAAATACGTCCTGTCGAGTACCCTGCGGGATGGCCCCCCTGGTGATCCCCCACTCTTGGCTTCTTGGGGGCGGAGTGCAGCTTGCGCCCGCTGCCACAGCCTCGATCTCGGCTGTGGTGAAGACTAGCTTTTCTGCATCGTAGGCGGCGCAACGAGGAAGCGGAAGAAGGATCTTTGTCCATGCGAACTTGTAGAAGTAACTCCGCCCCTCCTTCTTTATTATACTCGACCTCATGAGGTACTTGAGGTCGATCAACTCGTCCCCTCTCGTTCTTGAGAGGCTGCGCGGCTCACGCGGGTATCCTAACCCTACCGCGATTAGGTTCACGATGCCACCCATGCAATATTCCTTGGTGGCATCCTTTATTGGGTGCAGCCTGTTCAGCAAGAAGCGCCCCAGGTTGATAGTTTGGCCCTCCATCATGTGCCACATGACGTGGAGTTCCTCGGAGTAAATGTTGCTGGACTCGTTCTTGCTGAAGAGGAGGCACACCACAAGCTTGTGTATTATCCTCCAGAAGCACGAGTGCACTGCAGCCACCTTGCTCCCGGGTTTGAAAGATGACTCCCCGGTTAGCTTTTCCCAGATATCTACGGGGTTGAATCCGTCTTCTTCGGTGATCCTTGCACCGTTATCTAGCCTCCTTCTCTCCTCTTCGCTGGAGGAGAAAATCTGGTTGAGCAGCTTCTCCGAAATGACGTGCTCTGCATTGTAAAGCCGCCCCTGGAGTCTGTCTGCTCCGCCATACATTCTGGCTTCTGTAGGTGTATTCTTTACTCGGTGAAGGGATGCCATGAACTCCCTTGTGAGCTCGGTATAGGAGGTGGATAGGCTAAAGCAGATTTGCCTCAGACCGGCTACAACAAGTACGTCCTCCAGTCTCCCGAAGATGCCCAACTGCATGAAGGATGACTGGTGGCCGAACCTGCTAGGCCTGTAGAGCTTGGCTCCTAGCTCAGCATACCGGCGTCCGTGCTCTTCATCTCTTGGAACGAACCTTCCTGGCATGTGCTCCAAGGGTTCTATTGTTGGAGCAGGTGCTGCAGCTGGAGTGACCGCTTCTTCTGTCCTCACCCTCTTTCCAGACGTTGAGGGTCCAACTGCTTCAGGGTTCGAGCGCTTCTGCCCGATAGTGGCCACCTCTGCCTCTGGTTCGGTGACGACTCTCCTGCCTTGCTCGCCAACGAGTCTAACAGTTATCTTTGTGCGTGCCATCCCTATCATTAATCAAATAAATGCTATTTTGTTATCAACAGAAAAATTAATAAGGGGAAAGGCACCCTGGCACGACTATATCGGGCCTTGAGACAAGATCAGGTAAAGCTTGCCCGATACAACCGTGTCGGGCGATACGACCAAAAGGAACTGAGTGCCCGACAAGGTCTCGAAAGAGCGCTGCCCGGTACAAGAATAAACGGACGATACGGTCACTGCCCGACATAGATGTATCGGGCAGGTGCGAGAGAAGCGTGTCGCGCGATAACAGTACCGGGCGACAAGAAAAATCAACATAAAATCCTCGCCCGATACATCGTACGCGATAAAGGTCCGTATCGGGCATGCTCGGGCGATAGGGCTGTCGCATGATACCTTTGTTTTCCTTAAAGTGCTGCACGTCACGGGATCGAAAGAGGTCTCTGCGCGACACGGGAGTGGAGGGCAAGAAAAGTACTGCGCGATACGGTAGCTGAAAAAGGTAAAATCCGGGAGCGCGACACGGTAAAGTTTTCGCCGTATATATAGCGGCCGGATGTCGCGGTAAAACGTTTCCTCCCGAGACGGGCGCAATCTGTAAGTCGGTTGGTGTGCCGCCCGATTCGGCCTGTAAAGTTGCTAGACCAGACTTTGCCCGACCGATACAAGATTTTTCGGGACAAGACTCCGAAGAAAAACCCACTTAGAGCAAGAGGCGACAGGCGAGTAAAACATCATTGGCCTAAGGCTAAACCCGGCCTCAGATGGTATTACCCATCCTGGCAAAACTAAAGCGGTGGCCCTTAAAACAAAAAGAGTCAGCACACGTGCGCATGCACTGACTCGGGCCTTATTACAGTCCATAATGTTTGTAATGTCTGCCTTGCAAGAAAGTAAATAACATCCTATTCTAGGAAAATAAAACACGGGTTGCCTCCCGAGGAGCGCTGCATTTCCTGTCTACAGCTAGACATCTTTCAGCTTCTTCAATCTTGATCTATCTTTTAGCTGGTTCGGTGTTAGACAAGATCTTCCCTACATGATTCTTCATAATTTCAGCGAGCTGCGCTAGCTGCTGGTCGATTTGGCGCTGATGTGTCTGCATATCTGCCAACTGGACCTACAACGAGCTCAAAACCCCCGAGTTGGACAGTGCACTTTGCGCTAACTGGTGATTAACGGTGTCCTGTTTTTTGACAAAATCGAACAACTGGCCGATCACTTCGGATTGGTTCACCCCTTTCTCCTGTTCACGGGGCGGGCCTTGGTACTTTCCTGGTGCTTGGAAATTACCTTTTGCTGGCTGGAACTGGCTGTTCTTGGTGTATTGGCCTGATCCCCCTCTCTTTTCAAAAGGTTGCACGGGCCTGGCCAGGGTGTTTAGCTGATGCAAGTTCTCGGCCGCGTCTTTGTTGCCATAACTAAATCCAGGGTGGTATGGTCTTTTGAAGCCCATGTAGGATACATTCTCGATCCTTTCTTCTTCCGAGTCGGAGTCGCTGTCGGTGCCGGGTTTGGTGTAGACGCAGTTGTCTACCCCATGTCCTCCTTCACCGCAGGTAACACATTTCATGACTTTCTCAACTTCCTTCTTCCCCTTTCCTCCATGATCCTTCAGTTGTTTCACATCTGTTGCTATCCTTTGAATCTGAGAAGTTATGTTTTCCAGAGCCTTGGACTCAAGAGAGATTCCTTCCCCTGCCTTCTTCGCCTGCCCTCTATCGGATCTATCATAGTCAACATCGGCCTTTAACTCAGCCATGTTCCTAATGATCTTTTCAGACTTGCTTGGCTTCTTCCCTAAGAAATCACTTCCTGTTGCCGCATTCAGCGATACCCTTTCATCGGGAGTGAGCCCATTGTAGAAGGTGGAGACCAGGAAACCCTTCTTGAAGTTGTGGTGAGGGCAGTCCCTCTGATATTCCAGATATCGTTCCCAGGCGTCGTGGAGGTTTTCATTTGGCTTTTGCGTGAAAGACGTGATTTTTAACTTGTTTCTCATCGTCTTCTCCGTGGGGTAGAACTTGTTTACAAATGCGTCAGCCAGTTCTCCCCATCCATTCAACGCTTGGTGGGGTAGCCCAAGGTACCATGATAGAGCCTTATCCTCCAAAGAGAAGATGAAACCCTTGCAGTAAATGACCTCTTGGGGAACCCCTCGCATCTTTATGGTGTCGCAGATATTTTTGAAAGTATCAAGGTGATGGTAAGGGTTGTCGCTCTTAGAACTCCCCCTGAAACTTTTATTTTGAATCATGGAGATCACAGATGGCTTGAGCTCAAAGTTTGTAGCATTGAACCTTGGGATGATAACGGGGCACAACGATCTATTGGCCTTGGTAGAAGCCAATTCTCTCAGAGTTTTCTCTTCTTCCTCTGAGTCGTCACTGTTGCTGGCGTCTCGGCATCGCTCCCGGTTATCATGATTCCTCCTGTGTCTCTGACAACGTCTATGCTGATGATGCTCTTCCTCATGCCCTGGTGATTCTAGATCTTCTTGCCGCTCATGATCACTATACCGGTCGTTGTCTTCTGGTGGAGGCGAAGCTGGCCTCCCTCCTGGGCCTTCGTTTCCTGAAGATGGCTCTACGCGAGGAGGCATGGTTGACAGTCTCGGTGTTTAGTAGATCAGAGTACCTGAAATCCGCATAAAAATCATGTTTAGAAAATTATAATTGGGGTAAAGAATAATGGATTCAGATTCGTCAAGCCTATTTCTAAGCTTGAGGCACGGGAGTGTAGTTAGTGGATTCAGATTCGTCAACAGTGCCAGATCCCCGACAACGGCGCCAGAAAGTTGACCGGCCTAAATCATGCATCATGAAATTGGAGGCGTATTTGAGGTAGTCGACCCTTCGCATTTATAACCCGAATCCTTCTAGGCCCCCGCAACTTTGTTTACGGGGTCGAAGTAGTCATACGGGGTCGAACACAGGGACAAGGTGGGTTGTGTTGACGACTCTGAATCGACACTCTACACTCCAGTGGATATAAAGAGATAATGAAGTTCCCCGAAGGGAACAACCAGATGTCACGATTAAATCAAGGAAAACTATCTCCAACTGGAGTTACGAGAAATATTAAGATTTTGTCATTTAGCAATTTTTAGGAATTTTCATGCAATAGAAAGGTAAACTGCAGTTAAGGCGTAATTCAAGGGATAAGACTTTTAGAAAGATAAGCGGTAGAAGTAACACCCTGCACCCCTCCTCTCAGAGCGGGTGCCTCTAACCAAGCTTCAACACCCCTCTCGAGGTTGCTGGACTCAAGTTAGAGTGGAATGATACTAAAACAACTCCGTTCCGGGCACTCTCGTACTCCAGAATCGGACCGAACACTAGAGCCGCAACCCAACTCTCGAAGTAGTTGCGACGGGAAAGACGATTCGGTAGGTAAGCGAAACGCGATCCAAAACATGCAAGCTAGAGTTCAGATATCCAACACAGTAGTTACCCAATCATAAGGCACTAAGCATTAAACAAAGAGCAATTTAGCATTTCTATTTCTATCAGCAATAAGGGTCTAATACAATGCATAAGCTAAGAATTTAAATAATGGAATTAAAGATAGATGTCGCCTTCTTGATGTAGAAGGGCGACAGACTACTACTACTCCCAGCCCGATACCGTCCAGGGACCTATCCCGGTACAGCCGTGTCGGGCGGCACACCCTCTCAGGCGGCACGACTGACGGACGGCTATATCGTTCGAAGACCTTGGCCGATACGCTCATGTCGGGCGACACACCCTCTCAGGCGGCACGAATGACAGGCGGAGCGTATCGGGTTCGGTATCGTGTCGGCCATGGATTTACATATACTACTGCCGGGCATTGTTGTCAGGCACTCGTGTCGTGTATCTACGTCGGCCGATATCGGCCCTCAGTGTCGTCCGGTACAGTCCTAGGTGAACCGATCCCCTCCCTCTCGGGATGAGGAAGAGCTCACCTAGTGTCGCCCGGTACGAGCACTGGGGCACGATACGGTTGCTCTCGCACTTCTCTCGCAGATCGCTCAAGTCCCCAACTGTCCGAACGGTGAACTGGCTAGCCGTCCCGACCTATCCAACCTCCGACGTTTCCGACCTGTCTTTTCGGCTTCCTGTAGCTGCTATTTATACCGGTGGTTGAAGGAGTTATGGTGCTGGAAACGCCACGTAGCCCCTTATACGCCGGTCGATGGATGTGGACGGCCGATACATGTATGTCTTCGGCACGAGGCGCTGGCTATCGGTCACGTGGCTGGCGGCACGCCTGCCGGTGGGTGGTCGTGTCGCTCGACGAGCTGGGTCGTCGGGCGGCTTCGGCTCCCTGTCGGGTAGAAGGTGTGTCGGCCGGTACGTCCCTTTCGCAAGGCGCCCTTCTCTGCCGATCATTCTTGTGTCGCCCAGCCCCTGTCGGGCTGGGTTGTATCGGGCGTCAGGAAGGTCTAGACGGGCTTAGACTTATTGTGGGCCGGAATCGGCCTTATTGCACAAAAACGAGGAAAACCCTGTAAAAGATAGGAAAAACTGGAATAAGAGCGTTGCTTGGCCAATTATTGCGAAAATGCTAATAAAATAGAGGAAAATAGCAGAAAAGGGTAGTTTTGATAACAGAATAAAGGGCAAAAACATCACAAAATTTGGTGTTATCAGCGAGCAATGTAGAATAGAAGATCACAAGATGCACCGAGTCTGGACTGGAGGGTTTTATTATGTGAACTGCCTTATATGATAGTGTTCATCAATTTTGAGGTAGAATCTTTTATGGATGATTATTGTCGCCTTTAGGGTAATTATCATTCCATGGTTAGTGAGGGCCGGAATGTGAATGTTTGGCGGGGATCATATGGTGATGTCTGTTGTGATAATCTGTTCTTTAGTTGACCTTCACAATTCTATTCTACAGGTTTGTTGCTCGAGGACGAGCAATGTTCAATCTTAGGGGAGTTTGATGCGATGATTTTGAGTCACATTTATAGACTTGTTTTACTTATGTTTTATGTGTTTATTGGTCACTTTGGTGGTTAATATTGCATAATTCACTTACTTTAGTCTATGATCCTTCTCAGTGTCAAATCTCTCTTATTTCATTGTTTTGAGCATAAATGATTACAATAATAGGTTTTATCTCGGCTGATGTGGTTTTGTTTTGCAATTTTAGGAAAAACAAATATATGCAGCTGCCGATACCATCGACAACAATCGATACTATCGACACAGCCATAGGCAGGCAGCCGCAAGGAGCAGCGTAGGGTCGATACCATCGACTGGGAAGTCGATGGTATCGAGTTACCATCAGGTTTCCAGTGACCAGCCAGTCGATACTATCGACCCCAAAGTCGATACTATCAACACGTGTAGCTTGAGCGATGGAAAAGGATAAAACTGACGCCTAAGGGTGTCGATACCATCGACCCGCGTCGATGGTATCGAGTCAGCATCAGGCACAATGATGAAAAGAAAAGAAGGCTTGCCGATATCGCGAGGGGTCGATACCATCGACCCGCGTCGATGGTATCAACACCGTCAGATCAGAGTTTGTTTCAGATCGGCTCTAATCCAATGGTTGTGATATTTTTGCAACCTAACTCGGTGATTATACCTAATGATGGTGGCCAAGAGCAAGGTATCACATCATTAGCCGCTGCACACGTCCCGAGAAGGTGTGGAGAGAAGAACGGAGCCCAAAAGCATGCCCCAGCCGTTTCAGAAGCCGAAGAAGACGTTCTCCACCGCCGAAAGGCTGTAGATTACACATTCTACGCCGAGGAACACTTGGATCTTCTCCGTTCATGGGTTTCATTACTTATTCACGTTTTTCTCCATGTTTCCCCTTTTTCAACAACGTTTTGCTCTGAGATGAACATGCATGGCTAATCCCCTTTATCTTTAGGACCGGGAGTAGCCCGGGGAAGCATTGTATGACATTTTTATCATAGTAATTCATAATTTATCTCTTAAATCTATGGTATGATTTCGTTTTCTCAATTATATTGTTATGCTTGATCACCATAATGATAACCTGATGCCTTTAATTACTTTGAAAGAAGAATTAACGATTGAAAAGAGACGAAATTCACATTAATTAACAAATCCCTTGAACAAGGTGATGTAAGGTTAATGGTGGAAACCCAAAGGTCGATTCTAATGCACCTAGTTTAGGGTATATGTTACTATGACGGTGGAACTGACCTAGACTTAGGTAGTGAATTGCACCACAATAGTGGACAATTATGACTACAAGCCACTACCTGGATTGAGAGATGAACCTGAGTAACTATACGGAAATTCATACAATGAAAACCCGCGGTGAAACCGCAATCCTAAAGATCTCCATTTGAATTGATTAAACTAAACACTTAATCGATTGCTTTATTTTATTTTCTTTTCTTTTATTTCAAAACAACTCTCATAACCTTTTTATTGGTCTAGCTGATTGCGAGTAGTTAGTAGTAGTCCACCGATAATTTAGTGTCCCTGAGTTCGACTCGGGCCTCACAAGGGCCTGTACTACATTGACGCGTGCACTTGCGTTATACGCACAGTAAAAGTGTGTCAAGTTTTTGGCGCCGTTGCTGGGGACACAACAATTGTCGACACTACGAGTGCTACGAGCGGCCACACTAGGCCACATTTTTTGTTTTATTATTTTATTATCATTCTTGAAATTCATAATTTTATCTTTAATATTATTGTAATAGTCTAGCACTGTACTGAACTGAAATTATCATCTTGCAGGTACTGGTGCATGGTGAGGACGCGTAGCACTGACTACACACAACAATCACCAGAGGTTCCACTACCGGGACCATACAACGAGCAGAACTATATTCAAAACCAACCAGATGAAATAGATTCCGACTCTGAACAAGAAGCCATGGCAGAAGAGCAAACGATATGGGAGAAGATCAAGGCGTCTTCTGCATCTGCATCTAAAGGGCCGATGAAGAGGCAGGCTATTAACATCCCCAACTATAAGATTGATCCAGGCCTAATAAATTTGGTCAAGTCAAATACATTTCATGGACTCAAAAATAAAGACCCGGTGACTCACATTAGCAAGTTCGTGGAGAACTGTGATAGGATCAAGATAGACAGGTTTCCACAGGAGACATTATACTTGAAGTTATTCCCCAACTCTCTGGCATGAAATGCATGAGAATGGCTACATAATCTTGATGATGAGTATGTGGAATCGTGGGATCATATGGTCGAGGTGTTCTTCGAGAGGTTCTTTCCGCCCGAGAAGACCAACGATTTGGTCCGCAAGATCCAAAATTTCAGCCAGAAGGCATGGGAGACTTATTCCGAGACCTGGGAACAGTTTTAGATCATGCTAAGGAGGTGCCCACATCATGGGCTCGACAAGGAGAAGTAGGGCAAAATCTTCTAATTTTCTCTTTCCGAGCATGATAGATGTAACTTAGACTTCATAGGTTCATGTTTCTGATTAAACAACACAGGCACGAGGTGTTGGGAAATTTTGAAGAACATGGATAAGAAGCAATCTTGGGGCGACAGAGACGCCATAGAGCATGTTCGGGCTGTAGGAGAGTCAAAGCCCATCAAAGAGCTAAATGAGAAGATGGACCTTCTAGCAAAGAAACTACTTGCAAAAGAAGATACTGAATCCGAGGATGAAGCTCAAGTAAAATTCATGCGCCAACAACAGGGGTACAGAAACAACGACTACTCATGGAGGAAAGACAAGAAATTCTCCTGGAAGGACCCAAATAATTTCTTGCAGGACCCCGACGCAAAACCCCAACCGGTACCAGAGGATAAGAGTAATGAGTTGCTCAACCAAGTGATCAAGCAGAATCAAGAACTAATGAGCACGTTTGGTCAGCAGATAAAGCAACAAGGAGAATTCATGAATCAATTTGGGCAGACCTTACAAAGTCACGGGGCTCAGATGAGGACTATAGAGACATCCTTGGCGCAGATGGCAGCTGAGATAGCAAATCTGAAGAAGCCAGCGCAGCAAGGCTTTCCGGGTAATACAAACATTCCAGGAGGAAACCGACAGGCTAAGGTAATTTTTCTACGGAGCGATAAGAAGATTTTAAACGACGATCGTTACATCAAGAGAATCGATCTGTGGGACGGGTCGTTACCATCGGTGCAGAACAACGACGACCATAGTTATAAAAGGGAGGGATGGTTGTCATATGACGTCACACCTTCAGAGTCTTTCCCCCCTACTTGTGCTTTGCGCTGTGCTGTGCGACCGGAGGCCTGCCACGAGCATCCAAGGAGCACGATCTTCACCGAGTCTTCACCGAGCGGAGATTGTCTTCTCTGAGATCGTCTTCACCGAGCTCCATCTTCTATTCCTTCTTTCTCGATGACAATGGTGCATACCGCAGGAGCATCTTCTTCACAGGCAGTACCCAATGAGATTCCTGAGTTCATTCCTCCGCGACCTGCATCGATTCCTCGTTCGAGGATAGTCCACCCTTCCTCGGAGATCCAGAAGGTCTACGAGGAGCTTTTGAAGAGAAAGATTGAGCCCACGCGCTATGTACACTGGGACATGGTTCGTTACCTTGGGTTTGAGACAAACCTCACCTATGTCTTGAAGGGGCAGGTGAGACATACAACCAGGAGGCCCGACGAGTTGGAGTACCACGCCAATGGCCAACCGTTCTTCAGCGAGTGGCCGACTTACAAGGAACTCATGGCGGAGTTCATGGCATCATTGGACATCAATGTGGTGCCCAATGACTTGATCGCCACCGACAGAGAGTGGAAGAAAGGGCGGGTGTCATTCAGAATCTATAAAAACAACTACACCCTCACTCTCGAGCAGTTCAATTCAGTTTATAAATGGTATCATGATGATTACCAACACTGGCGGCCAGACAACCGGACGGAGTATGATGCCATTTTTGCCCAGCTGGTGACTGCGCCTCTGGGCAAATCCGTCAGCTACCACAACACTACAGTGATTTCGAGCATCTATTTGTGCAGATTCTTCACTGCATGCTCTGCACCACGCTATTTGCTCGTGGCGACTTGTCTCTTAGCAAATTCCATAAGACGGATTTGTTCTTCCTACACAAACTGCTGAAGCGCGAGGAGTGCAATTGGGGCGTGCTCTTCTTGACGCGCGTGTTGTCTGTGAGGAGGAGTACGCAGAAGGCTCCTATCCACTTTGGAGGGCTCATCACCCCACTGGCCCTCTACCTTGGGTTAGATTTCTCCCAGCTTACTCCCCTTTCTAACAGGAGCAAGGTCAACCTCCAACATCTGCACCGCTCCAACCTCCTCCTGCTTCGTGATGGCTTGGCATATGCACATTGCCATGTCAATCACGCATATCAAGAATGTGCGCTTCCCGACCCCATCTTCAACATTGAGGGTGCTCAGCATTTCCGATGGCATGTCATCGCCATCTAGGACTCTGATGAAGACGGCGGCAATGACGACAATGATAATGACGGTGACGAGCATGAAGAGGAAGAGGAGGCTTTCACTCCTCTTTGCAAACGAGTGGCACCCCGGAAGCGTCCCCACATGCATCCAGGTGCATCTTCATCTTCACAACATCTGCCAATGCCCCAGTATGATCCGAGCTTCTAGGGGCAATACCCATCTTGGGACCCCACGGATCCACAGTACCCGCCTCCTCCTGTAGAATGATCGGTATCACTGTTCCACATTTTAAGGTTGTTTTTGACAATGAGGCCATAGTCGAATTCAAGCTTTGGGAGGGAGTGGAACAAATCTATCCTTTATTTTTCCTAGTTTTTAGTTTTTATTGCTTTGTGTTTTGTCATTTATTTTTCTTGGTTATGAGTTTGTTTGTAGCATCCATACTCTATCTAGTGTAATTGTGGATGTCTAAAGTCATGTGTCATCTCATTGCTTGTACATGGGAATCAAGGGCAAATTTAAAAATTTTTAGTGCTTTTGCAAGCTTGTGTTGTTAAACTTTGAGCACATAACTTAAGGAAATAATTGGGTTTGTCAACTCTAAAATAGGAAATCACAACTGTACATTCCTATGATTCATGAAAAGTGGACAGAATTGGTTGTTTGAGCCTAATCTGACCAAATGATAATGGGACTTTAATTTGAAATAAGAGAGAGAAACCTCTTAATTACTACACGGGTCAGCAAGGAGGGACACATAATATTTTCCAAAGGTTCAGTCAGTTAGTCTTGTGATCTATCCACCCCTTTGTTTTCATATTCCACCATAAGAACTGAAAGTACATTACAATTTTAATCTCTTTGATTGCATCCCATATAGATAGGTCTTGCATTGCAACTATTTTCACATATTTTTGCATGAAAAAAATAGAATTATACATGCACATTATCTTTAGGTGCGTGTCATTTAGTTGCATAATTATCATTTTGTAGCTACATTCACTTTTTTTTTATGCATATAGTACATCATGCATCTTATGTCTTCTGAAACATAAAAGGTGATGACTTGTTCCATACCTTCTGAATGCTTCAAATGTATAAGTTATGCAGCAATAAGTGATCCTGACAAATGATTCATGGTCAGCTATGAAAATAAGGGTTAAAAAAAATAAAAGTTGAAAAAAAAATCTGAAAAAAAAAGAAAGAAGAATAATTGAGAAGTAGGAATGGAGGGTGAAAGGAACATGTTCTCACTGCCTTTTAAGAAAAATAAGTACATGATGTAGTTCTCTTAGATATTCCATCTCACCTTGAGACGGAATGATAGTGCATGCATCATTCCACCCAAATGTAGGCATTAGGGCATTTTCATTTGCATATGCATCATTTAGGTCATTATTGTTTTTGTGCATGTTAAAACTGTGTAATGCTTCCATTTCTTCCACTAGCCACCCATTCCATCCACCCGGTGCTCGAATTGGTAGGCCACCATGATTTTCTCCTCACTCATTAATACCAAGAGAGCTGCTTCCATGTAGATGGTAGTTAGGGCGAGCAACATAGAATAGAAGATCACAAGATGGACCGAGTCTGGACTGGAGGGTTTTATTATGTTAACTGCCTTATATGATAGTGTTCATCAATTTTGAGGTAGATATCTTTTATGGACGATTATTGTCGCCTTTAGGGTAATTATCATTCTGTGGTTAGTGAGGGCCAGAATGTGAATGTTTGGCGGGGATCATATGGTGATGTCTGTTGTGATAATCTGTTCTTTAGTTGACCTTCACAGTTCTATTCTACAGTTTTGTTGCTCGAGGATGAGCAATGTTCAAGCTTAGGGGAGTTTGATGCGATGATTTTGAGTCACATTTATAGACTTGTTTTACTTGCATTTTATGTGTTTATTGGTCACTTTGGTGGTTAATATTGCATAATTCACTTACTTTAGTCTATGATCCTTCTCAGTGTCAAATCTCTCTTATTTCATTGTTTTGAGCATAAATGATTACAATAATAGGTTTTATCTCGGCTGATGTGGTTTTGTTTTGCAATTTTAGGAAAAACACATATCTGCAGCTGTCGATACCATCGACAGTAGTCGATACTATCGACACAGCCACAGGCAGGAAGCCGCAAGGAACAATGCAGGGTCGATACCATCGACTGGGAAGTCGATGGTATCGAGTTACCATTAGGTTGCCAGTGACCATCCAGTCGATACTATCGACCCCAAAGTTGATACTATCGACACATGTAGCTTCAGCGATGGAAAAGGGATAAAACCAACGCCTAAGGGTGTCGATACCATTGACCCACGTCGATGGTATCGAGTCAGCATCAGGTGCAATGATGAAAAGAAAAGAAGGCTTGCCGATATCACGAGGAGTCGATACCATCGACCCACGTCGATGATATCGACACCGTCAGATCAGAGTTTGTTTCAGATCGACTCTAATCCAACGGTTGTGATATTTTTGCAACCTAACTCGGTGATTATACATAATGATGGTGGCCAAGAGAAAGGTATCACGTCATTAGCTGCTGCACACGTCCCGAGAAGGTGTGGAGAGAAGAACGGAGCCCAGAAGCACGCTCCAACCATTCCGAAAGCCGAAGAAGACATTCTCCACCGTCGAAAGGCTGTAGATCGTGCATTCTACGTCGAGGAACGCTTGGATATTCTCCGTTCAGGGATTTCATTACTTATTCATGTTTTTCTCCATGTTTCCCCTTTCTTCAACCACATTTTGCTCTAAGATGAATATGCGGGGCTAATCCCCTTTATCTTTAGGACCGGGAGTAGCCTGGGGAAGCATTGTATGGCATTTGTATCATAGTAATTCATAATTTATCTCTTAAATCTGTGGTATGATTTCATTTTCTCAATTATATTGTTATGCTTGATCACCATAATGATAACCTGATGCCATTAATTACTTTGAAAGAAGAATTAGCAGTTGAAAAGAGGCGAAATTCACATTAATTAACAAATCCCTTGAACAAGGTGATGTAAGGTTAATGGTGGAAACCCAGAGGTTGATTCTAATGCACCTAGTTTAGGGTATAGGTTACTACGACGGTGGAACCGACCTAGACTTAAGTAGTGAATTGTACCACGACAGTGGACAATTCTGACTACAGGCCACTACCCAGATTGAGAGATGAACCCGAGTAACTATACAGAAATTCATACAATGAAAACCCACGGTGAAACCGCAATCCTAAAGATCTCCATTTGAATTGATTAAACTAAACACTTAATCGATTGCTTTGTTTTATTTTCTTTTCTTTTATTTCACAACAACTCTCATAACCTTTTTATTGGTCTAGCTGATTGCGAGTAGTTAGTAGTATTCCACCGATAATTTAGTGTCCCTGAGTTCGACTCGGGCCTCATAAGGGCCTATAATACATTGACACGTGCACTTACGTTATACGCACAGTAAAAGTGTGTCACCACCTCATCACTAGACTCCTTCATCATGAGTCTAAATGTTGAGCTTACCTCCACCACCACCCCCACCACGCTACCATCCTCCACCATTCCACAATCCACCACCCTCCCATCATTCTTCACAATAATTCCACCAACAAATCCCTTCCCCACATCCGCACCTCCACACGCATCCTCCGCCTCAATCCCCTTCTCATCGGGCATTCCATTCACATCAACACCCGACCTCACTTACACCTCGTTCGCCTCCACCTCCACCGCTTTCCCATCGACATTTACAGATCCATCCTTTTCTCCCAGATTGTCACCACCCTTCACATCTGCCACCACCTCGACACCGCTGGTGACTCCATCTACAGTCACCATGCAGTTTGCGGGACCATCATTAGTGTCTCTTTCACAAGAAACTACCACCCTTCCACCCCGACCCCACCCATCCCACCCATCCTTTTCTGGGGTCCCTTTTACAAATGCCGGTGAGGAATTCGAACGTCAATTTGACGCCATCCAAAACCTCCTCACCGACCATTCTAACATAATGCAATCTATTTTTTCTTGTGTGCAAGGTCTTACTAAACAGGTCGGCAAGATCGACGAGCAAAACTGCACCTTACCTGGCATCCTCTCAAACATCAACCAACGACAGGAAGCAGTGGCCACGCAAGTCGAACGTATCGACGATCGCATACAACAATTTCCACAGTTGGTGCTTGAGGTGAAAAGCCAGCAAGCAACGTTGGCTCAACAAGTTGATAGGATCTCTATGTAGACTCAACCTCTACCAGAGAACCTTCACGAGCTTAAGCAGCAGCAAACTGCTTTCAGCACACATTTGGATGACATCACTAACATCTCTGCACAGCTCAATAGCCGCCAAGAGGAGTCATCAAATAATGAAATCAATCATCTACGAGCCCAAGTCACAGACCTTTCTACATGACTCCTCTCTTCCGAGGCACGTTATTCAGATCTTAAAGAAACCCATGATGTACTGCTCGAAACACATGAGCATTTGCAAGTGGCATTTGACGAGCTACAAGCTATCCACCAGCAGTGCAAGAAAACAACGATTAAGAAACCAACAGATACGACGGCAGATGACGATGAAGACAAAAACGACGAGGATTCTGATTCATCAGTTGACTCCAATAATGATACTTCCTCTTCAGATGACAAACCTGATGACCCAGGACATGCTAAGGAGGGAACCAGCCAAGGAGCAGAACCTCCAAAGAAAGCAGATGATAAAGACCACAACGAAGGTGGAAAGGATCCCAAATCCCACGATCACAATGACAACGTTAACATGACATATGGGGATCAATTCCTCGACTACTCAGCCATGGGATCTCTAGGGGAAACCGTCAAAGAAGCAGCCTTTGCTGAGTTCCAACAATGTATATTGGGAACCAACACCAATCAACCAACAACACACCTTCCATAACACTCCACCCTGGAGAAATCTTCACTTTTTCCTCCAGACCACGATGAAGAAGATAGAGTGAGTCTAGACACGGACATTGAACTCGACTCTGCTTCTGAATCAGAACAAGATGATGATCTGCAACATTACATGGATAACTTAGTGCAGACTTTCCCTCCACCCCCGCAAGAGATTTCCCCGCCGCCACCTCTACCTAAGATGATGCACGACCTAGACATGGCGGCCATCTCTACCTTATATGTCCATGATATCTTCATCCTGAACACTATCATAGACAATGCCAAAGAAGGGGGGGGGACATCATCTACACAAACATAAAAACTAAGTGCAATTTGACACGTGAAGATTTCCACACCATCCTTCGACAGCAATAAACAATGAATATGGCAATCTTCCGTGTCCCTCTTGCCAACTCTATCAAAATATACAAAAGCTCAAAGCGACCGCAGCCAGTTTTCAACGCTTCACCAGCTCTGGCTATGAGCTTACTATACAAAGATTTACCCAATAAATCTATAGAGCGGTTGCACGTTGGGATCGCTCGAAAGGTGCGATATCTCACGGTACCCTTTCAAGTTTCTAGCCACTGGCTACTTATGATTGACGACACCATGGCCCACGATGCTAAGGTGTACAACTTTTGTGCCAATGAACTAAAAGTCAGAACAATCAATTTTGCTAGAGAAGAAGCTGGAGAAGCAAGATGCATCCCCTTCTGGCTTCTCAAACTAATTTGGGCTGCCTGCCCTTCTCTCAGGAATGGTTGGAACCAACATTGGTTCCAAATCATCGCTCCACCAGTCCAAACAACTGACAGATCCAAGGATTGCGCCTTTTACACTATACGCCACATTCAAGCGCTTAATCAACAAACCCCCTTCACCAGGCTGACCACATAAGATTTTCACTCGCTACGAGGGTGTTACATCATGGAACTCATATGTGACAGAAGGTTCTTCAAGGACCCGACTATGGTGCCAGACGACGTCCCTCGCTACCTTTTCTCGACCATCCAACATCCACAAAGGTGACCTTTCCGACAAATGTTAACGGAGTTGGAGACAGAACAACAACCCGCCATGGTTCCTAATAAAGACAATGGGACCCTTACAATTTTGATTTGGCAGAAGATGCAGGAGACATTGAATTGGTATCTCGGGCCACCATAAAATACCTTCCACACAAATGATGCCCCTACCTGCCATAGAGCTGACGTTTCCTAACTTCGACCCTACAGCCTGCAAGAATTTTTCTGACAATGAACTCCAACTCATCATGTCTAGGCTTTATGCCGAGAAAGATGAGCTCATTTTTTTAGCCAGAGATACTCTAGTCATGGCAGATACCCTCCGTGAAATTGTACAATTACAAGGATCTTTATCCGTGAGCCTAATGACTTCTTATCAATATCTCCTTGGACGAAACCATCCTATAGTTTACATGGCATCTGCCTACATGAAGGATGACCTACTAAAGACAAAGAACTTCGAAACCACAGAGGTGCTTATCTCTTGCCTCCAACATACAACCCCGAAGTTCATTATGTTTCCTTTCCTTCACTCAAAGCATTGGATGTTACTGGCGACAAACCTTTCTGAAGGAACAACAATCATCTATAACAGTTTCGACAGCCAATATGATCCTAACAAAAACTAGTATACTATAACGAATAACACACCCACGGAGAAGGTGGCAAAGGAATGTGCTGACAAACTACATGATCTTTTAAGCAAGCACACAAGGGCATACGATAAAGAAAACTTTCATCGCCCCGCCTTCAACCACAGATGCCCCCAGCAGCTCTGAGAATCTCATGACTGCGGTTTCCACATCCTCTACTGGATGTACACCAGTAGAGGACATGACAGACGTGGATTACCACGCTCTACGTGGAAAGTTTGCAGGTAATCTTCTCCGAACGCATGGAGCTAACAAAGGACTAACAGAAGCCTAATGCCCTTTTCCATGTACTTCTCAACCTATCACTTTGACACTCTGAGGATAGAGTGAGTGATAAGTTAGGGGGGAGGTACACTGGACAAGGGCGAGGTATCATTTTTCAACCCTTCTCCCTCTACTCTTTTTATTCACTCCTGTTTTACCTTTCTTTTCACATTTAGACTTTTTCAGTATTTTTTTATAACATCACTCTTGGAAAAGGCCACCCCCAACTAAATTTAGAATCAAAGTAGTCCTCAAAAAGCAATAACAGAAAAAACACTTAGGCATGTAATGGTGAATTAATAAATTACTTTCACACCCGATTTCCATGCTTTTGCTTCAACTCTACTCCAGACTCTCCACAAGTTAACATCATGGTCGAAGCCAGCCAAAACTCTTCCAAGGACGGGAGGGAACCAGGTAAAATCCAAATCAAGGAACCTCGCAAGTGGACCACCAAGTACAAAACCAAAATAAGTGCATGTCAGGAGACTCCAAGAACAGTTTTCTTCTTTTCAAAAGAGGCCTGGTAGCCCAAACAAAAATTCCCAAATACCTAACTCCTAAGCCTGTGAGTATAAGAATAAAAGCCAGAGTGTTGAATAAAAACATGAGAGTTGTGCCACGCCTAAGGACCTATATGAAGGACAAATAAAGGTCTCACCCGACCGGTACATTCAGCTGCCCTCACAAAGGCAGATGTGTCATGCACGGTAATGAGATCCTAAGGTCTCTGAATATATGAAAAAGCTGATAAAGGACTCGCCTGCCGGTACATTTAGCTGCCCTTACAAAGGCAGATGTGTCGCGCCCGGTAGTGAGATCCTAAAAGTTTAGATAAACCCTCCCCCACTAAAAGGGGGAGTTACACATCAGCCTTTAGCCAACCCTCATTCCTATTTTAGTTTCTAGTAGGTTTTTCAAAGAAGTATAAAACTGATTGGAGTTGAAAACATGCAAAGAATGTGATCGAGGAAAAGGTGGTCCCAATGCGAGCTACATGATAAGGAAGAAATCTGAGATCCACACAACTCCCAATACTTGAAAGATTTAGTGCGAGCAGAAGCCCGATAAAACTCTAAGAGATTTCTGGTTTAGAATTGAAGCAAGAGTATGGAAAGCTTCACTAAATAAAATTGCCTCGCCACTACATGCCTTAAGCTTTATCTAGCTTGAGGACAAGCTAGACTCTAAGTTAGGGGGGGTGATAACCTCACATTTGGCGATGTTATCTTACTAGTTTTCCTCAATTTTCCATACTCTTTCTTAAATAAATTAGACACAATCTTTAATTTTCCACTTTATTGTAAATATACCATCAGACTAATTTTTCCCCTTTTATTTCTTATAGAAAAGCACAAAAAAATTATAAAAGCTCCAAACGATCCCAAGACCGAAAGGACACCAAACGGTCCCAAAACTGAATGGACACCAAACGGTCCCAAGACCAAATGGACACCAAACGGTCCCAAGACCGTATGAAGCTACACGGTCCCAAGACCGAATAAAGGCAAATGGTTCCAAACCATGAAGACTAAAATGGTCTCCAAACCAAGAGAGAGTCCAAACAGTCTCCAAACTGAGAGAGAGTCCAAACGGTGTTCACGACCATTTGGGCCCAAATATCCCAAACCGTTTGAGTTTCACTCAAATCCTATAAATAAGACCCAAGGGGTCCTCACAAACCATCAAGTTTTCAGACGTCTAAAGGCTGCCTCTATTGTTCTAGAGACATTCCATCCTTCACCCACTATCCTGAGGCTGCTAGTCTGAGATTCATACCCCATCTCCAAGCTACTTTCTCTCTCATCAACAAAGAAGGTGGGAAGAGGAGGATTCATCATCAAGCAAGCTACGAAGTGTGAAGATCATTTCTCTCTCTCTCTCCAAGGGGTCGACCTTCCTCCCTCCTTCATGGAGATGGCACACTCTCTCTCTCTTCTCTCCCCCTTCTTTGTTCTTGCCATGAGCGAGTAGTCTTATATACTAGGGTGCAGGGAGTAGCCCCGCTACCCATGTTTTCATTCCATGCATTGTAATTCTTGAGTTTGCAATAGAAAAATACTATCTTTCCAGTTCAACATCAATCGTTTAATGAATGCTAGTTTCTTGATCACCAACTTGTGTTATCTATTATCTGTTAGTGCAAATTGTCTATGTTTGTACTTCTAGATTCAAATATCGACTTCTTGTTGGTTCCAGATTGTATGTAGTCACCATACTTTTGGTTTGGTATCTAGAAGCATTTCTCAAGAAGTGGAGTAAACTCACCTCCATCGTTGTACTTTCATACTATGAAATGGAATCAGTTGACATATGAAAGTACAACCTTAATGGGTCGAGGAACACACTTTACGAAGGGAGTGATGCAAAGTAAGTGACCATTCGTATGGGGATGGCTGGCATTGAAACACTTCCACATTTCTCGTAGTTAGTTCTCCGAAAGGAGGCTAAGCCTACAAAGATACTAACTGTTTAGACTCTTTTCTTTGCAAGCCAAATTATTGTGATGTATGTTTTGATCCATGTGTAGCGGTGGCGAAAGTCGATCACATCCTAGTGGTTTCTCAACATTGTTTACAACTTTAAATTTATTTTCCTGCTTTTACTTTACTCGCACTTAGTTTATACAACCAAACCAACTCTTTGATCTAAATACTGACTTTTAAGGAGTTAAATGAAATTCTAACATTTTCCATCTTGTTGATCTTAATAAGATAGTTTTCCTGTGGATTCGACCCTTAACTATACTACGATAAGATTTCCACATATCCTAACATACATGGGTGGAGTTTTTAATCTAGTATAAGCAAGGCTAAACCTAAAAGACTTATTATCTTTAGGATTTTTAGTGGTGCACGCAACTCCACACAAGTGGAAGCTCCATCAAATTACGATTTGAAAGTTAGAAAATCAGGTTCCTCTTCAAAAATCCTTTCCAACGACTATCTTTACATATTTTTCTAATTAGCGAATGATTTATTAGGAATTTATGAAGAACAAACCAAATAAAATTTGAAGAAAAGCCACACAAGCAAAATTGAATTATCTGAGTCGTGGGGTCATGCCCGGACATGGCCCAATAGCCCCTAACCACGCAGCATGGGATCAACAAGGTCAAGGTGCTCTTAAGAGATTTTCAAAAAGTTGAGATTTCCCTTGGTGATTAAATCACCTTATTAAAATGAGATGGGCATCAAGGTAAAGTTATCCTTTCCCATCTTTCTCCTTTGCTCTCAGCATGAGGAACAAACGCAGATGCCCAAACCTCCGACCAAGGGGCATAGAAGAAAATGCTAGCAAGTCATAGAAGAAACAAACCACATCGTCCAGTTCATTGGGCACCAATCAAGCCAAGGCCTCAACCACAGGTGTGAAAGGGCCCTCACGGCCCTGGAACAGGTCATCGAAGCACCCAGAATAGGGGGAAGACATTCGGGAATATGAGACCATAAAACCAAGGCACAAAGAACAATCAAAGAGTGTAAGGGCCCACATAGGGTCTCGATGATCCCAACCAATGCCTCACTATGCTTGTATGGATACTGAGTCACCATGACGAAAAGACAACAAGCACATCTAAGGTGGCTATAGGATACATTGACTCAAGGTACAGTAGGGCACAAAAATCATGTAAAAAGGAAGCTGGATGTCCATAGTTGCTTACTAGCTTATCAATTCGACTGGAGATGGTGGAGAAACCAGGGATAGCGAGGTGTTCATCAGAGATACAAATCGAGTTAGTCATGGCGTCTCGGGGCATAAGAGAAGAAATTGAGAGGATAAGAGGATTTCTTTTTGTTTGATAGTTGCTTAGTATCCCTTATATATAGGTTTGGTGGAGGGGAGACCCTGATGTGAACTTGTGGCGACGAGGACAGTCCCAACCCTAAAGGACATTTTCTCATTAGGGGACAAAGTCCTATGAAACCTAGGATCATTCGTTGCGGGGTGAGAACTGTGATCGCAGTGGTGAAGAAACTTCACGAATCTGGGATCTGAGGAGGACAATCGGGGTCAGATAGGGAGTTTGGACCTGGTTACCGGATTCCAGTCTCCTACTCATGGTAGGAGATGATCCCATGATCCTACGATAAAAATTGAATGTATATAAAGGAGTCTATGATAAGTGAAAGAAATCCCAGTCCGCGTGACAAGGGACTATAGGCAAAAAATAGGAAATCAGAGGCATGACAATAAATCTAAAAAATATATCAAATTAAATAATATCCATTGTTTAAACTATATATTAACTTCACAAAATCAATTTGAGGAAACAAAGTCATATTAAGACCAAATTTGGAACACATGTGTATTTTAGGTTCTAAAACATTCTTATTTGTTTATTTCCCGTATTTTATGCCTGAATGATGAGTATTTGGTAGAATATGGTTATTACCATGTTAACAATGTTTTAAAGAGGGTAATGTATTATTCATATTCATGTGACATTTCATTTACAATCATTTATGTTTATGTGATCAAATTTAAATTAGGGTTTTTAATGTGGGACTTTGCATTAGAATCTAATATTTTAATTTAATTAGTGGTGAAATTTATATTAAGTCCATGATCTTATTTGATACAAAATTTGGGATGTTACAATTCTACCCACCTTAAATAAATTTTGCCCTCAAAATTTTTCTTTCACCACTACCCACCTTAGGATTTTTCTTACACTTAGTTTGCAAAAACTCAACATGTACATCTATAAAACTAAAACTAGGATTAGAACTAGGTGGTACCTTCTCCTTTATCTTCTTCTTACTCATCATCAACCATTGCAAAGATCCTTGCTTTCCTCTTTTCTCATTGCTTTGGGTTAGGGTTTTCCCCTGCATCGTTCTTTGCTTTAAGCTTGGGACATTCTGGCTTCTTATGATTTGGGTCTCCACAATAGTAGAAAATTCCCAACCCTTGCCTACATGGTCCACCATGAAGTCTACGCACAAGGTTCCTTAGCAGGTTGTCCTTCTGGGGACTTCCTGTTATTGTCATTATGGATTTTGCGCTCATTCTTGCCTCATGAGGATCCTCTATTCTTCCAGTGTCCGCCAGGGTGGTCCTCCAACTCTAGGGCAGACTCGAGTGCCTCCTACACTGTGTTGAGGCCACGTCCAGTAAAGGCATAGACCAAATCAGGTTTTGGGCAACACATGGACTTCTTTGCCAGACGTGTTTCATCTAAACCATACCCATACTTCTACATTATGCAGAACTTCACTGCATACTAGCTTACTATTGAGTCGTACTGCTTCAGTCACTTGAACTCCATCTCCTTCTTCTTGATCTTAGCTTTTGAGATGTGATGATTCTGAAAGGCAGTCATGAACTCCTCCTAGGTCAGTGGCTCAACATTTGATCCTCAAGCATTGGTGAAGTTCTCCCACCAAGTGCAGGCTGTACTCTTCAACATGTTGTTGGATTTTAGGGGAGACAGAGAAGGCAGCGGAAACAAAAAAAAATTCTCTCCCCAAACCCATACCGAGGAAACGCGTCAACGTCTATATAATAGGAAAGGATGGTTTGTGGAATCATACCTTGTCCCGAGGCTTGCTCGGCGACAATACCTCGCGCAATGCGCGGTCTTCAACTCCGGACTTTGACGGTGTCTGTGCAGCTCCTGGTCGCACCGGGACTGACAACTCCTACTCGAACCGGACTGTCGGATGACAGTTGTCCTCCTAAGCGGCAGTGTCCTCCCGCCTCTGTAGTAGTCCACACGGACCACCTGGAACTCCACTCTCTTTGTCCCACAAGGAAGTGGAAGGAGTCGCACCCTCCTGTTGACGTACTAGTCGCCAACACGCTCTCCTGCCTCCTGTTGCAACTGCAGTTGTCCTTCCCTTGCTGCACCTCCCTTTTGCGGGAAGCACTTGCTCGGGCTCTCTCACAGTTACCAAAACCAGAGAGAACGACAACTTGTAGAGCAACTGGTTGCACTGAGCTGTACTTTGAGAAGCCCCCAATACCCCTATATATAGGAGAGTCATGGGACAGGGTTCTCCATCCCGGGCAATGCGGGACTAAAGCAGGAGTAGAAGGGTTCGAGAATTTTCCACAAAAAGCAACCGGTTTGCAACTTGAAATGATCGGTTCACAACTGAACCGATCGGTTCGGCCATTGAGCCGATCGGTTGGACCTGAGCCGATCGTTTGGGGCACTCCAGCCGATCGGTTGGTGCCCTGAACTGATCGGTTCATGGTCCTAATCCGGCTCAAAAAGACTTTCCTTGTTTCGTTCTCAATTGGTATCGCATACCAATGTTATTCCCAATCGAATTGGGCAATTTGAAACCAAAGGAAAATTCTTGCCGACATGACTTTCCCAACTGGTCGGTTGCACCAGTTGAGCCGATCGGTTCAACCCTTGAACCGGTCGTTTCAACCTGGGCATGAGCCGATCGGCCTGGACACTCCAGCCGACCGGTTCAGCAACCTCAGCCGACCGGTTCATCACATGAGCCGATCGGTTGGGAGCACAGGTTGGGCAAAATCAGTCAATTGCGATTTCAATCAATCCGATACTCCAATCAATGCGTCCAACACCTTGAACCATACGATATTGAGTCATCGACTGATTGAGTGTTTAATTGAACTACTAAACTCCTTTAGTAATCAATCTAAACATTGCTTTGTGGACAAAACTCCTCTTCCAGGTTAAATCCTATGTGTGTGACCCTACAGGTCCATTTCACGTTGGCAGTGAAAGTCCATAACACTTATGACTTCACAAGCAAAGAGCGGTGCCTAGTCACACATCAGTGCTACCCAAGTGAAAGTAGAAAGTTGGAGAACAACTTTCATCCTACAATCCGTGAATGGTGTTACAGCGAATGTATAATTCCTTTGTCACTGATATCCCGAATGAACTCGAGGCATGAAACAGTCATCCTGTCAACGTTCATTCACTTCCTTGATCTCAGAGTAGACTGGAAGAGATATGTATGACATCAGTATCACATACTGATTCACACATGCGTGCACGCCTTTCTCAATCCTACTCATCAAGTGGCCATGGATATCAAACTCCCTCAGGAGGGACAAATCCCATATCTATCACTCACCCCTCAAAAGCCCCATGTGTCAAAGCCACCCAATCATCACCTTTATAACAACCCATGTTTCAGGACTGCGTTTGATGATGTCAAAGTGTGCCCAACGACATGTGTTGAGTGCAGTGATTTCAGGTCTAAGAATCACACTCACCACCATCACTGTGAGTACTGACTTTGACTACCATCTCATGGTTCCATGTGTCAAACTCACGGTGGGTCTGTCCGGTACACTTGTTCTCTAACAAGTACCTATGTGTTTGGTTTGATATCTCTATATCATGACTAATGAGATTCTGTCATCAACCAACACCACAATCTAGTCTTGTGTGTCATTGCTGTCTATCTACCTTCCACAATGACATCCGACTAGGGACATAACAAGAATGTACAAACTCTTAGCATCCGTATGATCTCATCGTTCAGGTCATGAACCTGAAGGCATACGTCATTGAGTACTGTCATTCTCTAGACATTCAATCTGTTCTATCACTATCTCATATGACTGAACCAGAAAGAGTTGGAAGCTCGCCTTTTATGTTTTATCAAATCAATCTTAATGTATCCCACCAATCATCATATGATTGGCTCTCAGGGCATACATACCAACAGACTCCCACTTGCACTGCGAGCCAATCACCCATGAATCATATTCATAGTGATCTTCAAACATGTCCCACATGTTTCTGTGCTGTAGTGGCTACATGGTGAGTAATGGTAACACCTTGCCAAAATCTGTATAAATTGCATGTCTCTCATCTCTTCGCTGTACGTCACACGTATGAGATGGAGTTGCCGTAATATGCGATCTTATATTCCATTTGCTAACCTTTAGCCACATTGCATGATCAAGGATTCCAGACTTGTCATCAATGAGTGGAATATAAGTTCATCTCATGAACTTTCAGATCCATATAGTATCCACTGTTGTTCACTAACACATAGATACTCGGCATTTCCCTTTTAAATGGCTTTATTGGAACATTTCCAATTATCAACAAACATTCACTTTTATACATCTCATGTATATATATTGCGATTAATTTTCTGTCCTTTCGGAAGTTCGCATCAATGTAACTCTTTACATCGAACTCTTCCTTATCTCCATAGAACTAGTACTTCACAAGCACTTATCAAGTTCTCATGGTATTCCAGTAACCCTTACTGGAAATAGACAGACATCCACTCGTCATGTCACACATACGAGTTATCAGGATGAGCACATCATATTGCCATGTCCTACATACAAGATGATGAATGCATTTTATTCTTGCCATGTCATACATGCAAGACAATGGGATGATTACATACATGATAGATCCATATCTATTCTTAGTGTTCTCATTCTTCATAAGAATCGGACACTTGGCCTTGGGATACTAACTCCATGTAACATGGACAAGTTTTCTCCCACTGAATCTGTGCATACTGAACACTTCAGTACAGATTGCAATTGTATGCTCTCTCTTTTCAGGTCAAGAGATTTTCGAGAACTATCTCTATAGATCTCTATTCCTATCACATAGGAAACATCTCTATCTTCCTTAAAGATAATCTCCACATTCAGATTTCCATTCTAGAACATTTCCATTTCACATCAATATGTGGAATGTGAATACGCTCCCACTAAATCACAGATCCCTTCTTTATCTTTGACATATCAGTCAAACCCTTTGACTATATTATCAAAGTAAAGATCCAATTTTGAGTTGCTTGTACTCAATCAATCACATTGATTAGTCCATTGTAACTTATATACTTCATTTGCATTAGTGGATTCATAAACCTTATAGGCTGTGTCACGTACACATCCTGTTTTTATTCCTCAAGGAATGCGGTTTTAGTATCCATATGCCAAATGTCTTAGTCATTAAGTTGCAATCAACAAGCATCATCCTTGTCAAAATGTTATCCATGTGTCTTAACACTTAAGACTCATTTGCACTTATGGATATGATCCAATGAGTGCTACCATCAAGGTCATACCTTATGGTTCACATGGAAGTCATTTAGGATGTAATGGTTTTAAACCATAACTCAAGATTCAGTTCCTCATATTCATCTTGATAGTTGACTCATCACATGAACAACTCATCACATAGATAATTGAGGTGTATCTGTTAAAGATATAAGAACTCACAACCCTTGTGATTCTTAATTTCTTTTATAAGTGTGGGGTATTCTTTTATTAAGAAGAATTCAGTTATTTGATAATCATTCTCTAACTCCTTAGAGTATGATTCCTTCTTGATTCAGACATCACCATGCCTTAATCATGAGTTCACTATGATACACTATCATAATCACTCATAAGGATCTCAAACATTTGGTCCAAGTATTTCATTCCTTGATCTCATCAAGAATTAATACTTTACCAAATTTGTACTTCATTTATGATAATCTTGAACACTTCAAGATATTCATATTGGTATTTCTCTAAACACCATTTGAAGTATTTAGCATTTATTCCAATAGGTATGTAAATACATCACATGTATTATACCTAATAGGATAATCACTCTCCCACTACATGAGTGAAGATTGATTAATCATGTCCAAGATATTCATGTCTCTTACTGGTTCTATAACCAAAAGAGTCTAGATTTATCCATCACATGGAAACTAGAAATGAATTTCTCATGATTAATGCTAATTAAATTGTTTGAGTTATCTATAACTTTTAGGTATCTTCTTATCTTATGCATATCAAATATCACAAGATAAATAAGGCATTGCCACAAAGATCACATCTTTATAAATTGAAACATCTCTTTATTAATTGCCATCATTGTCATACAATATGCAAAAATAAAGTGTTTCTATCTATCGGCAAGTATGAAATAACAGTTCATAACTGTATTACATGCCTTATTGGCTGAAAATAAACTAAAGTATTCCTATCTATAAAGGCAACACTTGCCCCAAGTAAGAATGCTTTACACTTTACATCTTGATATCATATATCTCAAAAGTGTTACAAGTTTACTTTCATGACACCTTTAAGTAGAGGTTTCAGTCGCCTCCTTCTTCTTTTGTTCTTCCAGGTAGAGAGGACAATTCCTTTTCCAATGTCCTGGCTTTTGACAATGGTGGCAATTTCCTTTCTTGGTCACGCCTCCCTTGGCCTTGAGAGATGAAGATGGCTTGGACTCCTGGCTAGCTTCAGAACCTTTCTTAGCTTTGCCCTTGCCCTTGCGCTTGGACTTGCCTTTCTTGCTCGTGATCACCATCACGGACTTAGGCTTGTCCTTCTTCATCTGTAACTCGGCTGTCCTCAACATGCCCAACAACTCTGACAGTGGCCTATCAAAGTTGTTCATGTTGTAGTTCATCACAAACTGACTGTAAGATTCTGGCAACGATTGCAGTATCACGTCAGTAGCCAACTCTTGGCTCAGTGGAAATCCCAGTCTCTGCAGGTTCTCCACATACCCAATCATCTTGAGTGTGTGAGGACCAACTGGATCTCCTTCTGTCATGACGCACTTGAACAGCGCCCTAGAAACATTGTACCTCTCTTGCCGTGCCTGATCTTCATACATGTTCTTGAGATGCAGAATCATCTCTATGACACCCATGTTCTCATGTTGCCTCTGCAACTCATGGTTCATTGAACATAGCATCAAGCACTTTGCATCAATGGCATCATCAGAATGCTTCTTGTAAGCATCCCTTTCTGCCTTTGGTGCATTAGGAGCGGGTTCCTCTGGAATTGGAGTATCCAGGACATAGAGCTTGCGCTCTTGAGTGAGAACAATTCTCAATGTCCGATACCAGTCGTGGAATTTTGTCCCATTTAGCTTGTCCTTGTCAAGGACCGATCGCAAAGAAAAGTTGTTGTTGTTTGTTGCCATTTGAACTACAGAAAGGAAAATATGCAATTTTAGTCCAAAACTCATTTTTGACTTATTTGATTGATTTGAAAATTTGATGATATAATTAGGCCTTTAATTAATTATCGCTCCCACTATTTTACTTCAAATTGATAGCCCTCACCATCAATTCGGAAGATTGCAGCGTACAACCTTCTAGTGGGCAAGATCCTGAAATCCTCTAAGTCATGGACCAGCTTGGGCTGTCACCCACAACATAGATCTCTCAGGTAGGCAACTTTTGCCAATTGCATCATATGCAACTCTTGATAAGATGTCATCTACAACTCCTTGCAATGATCATCTCCATGCCTCAAGGCGCTAGATCCTATCTAGGTCACCTTGTTAAGTCCGACCCAAAGCAAACACGATGAACATGCACCCTGCTTGGGCAGACCCACACATTCATCCTTCACGCTTCCACGAGATAGACGGTGCACCACGCTTGGGCGTGCCCACACTTGGTCGATCAAGCTTTTCACGTGTGTCACATTTGAAAGGCATCTAAAACTTAATATTTTAATGAGGGATTTGGTTTTATATACATATACATATCCAATCACCACAATACATAGTACGTATCATATACATGCTATATCCCACAGAAAACATGCACAAATGATAACAAGCGATGATTATGGCCATCCTAATGTGATTCCTCGAGCCAAGAGGAATCACGGTCATCTAGGTCAACATCACATGCAACCTGTACAAGATGAATTCTGTGCCTTGCCATCCGAGTTGATCAACTCATCACATGAATGATCTGTACTCTCCAGCCGGTCGTATGGGTGCCACCAGCCGATCGGTTGGCTCCTCCAACCGATCAGTTCACCTGGTCGTCGTGCATCTCGTCATGTCTGCCACCCGCTCGTCTCGCTTCTCGAACCGGTCATCAACCGATCGGTTCACTCCTTGAACCGACCGTCTGGAAGGTCAACCGATCGGTTCACTCCTTGAACCGAACGTCTGAGCAGTCGTCTTGATGTCCGCCGGTCTTTGACATAACAGGAAATAAAATCCTATCCTATTTATTACATTGCTTTAAAAGGAAACCCCGAGTTACATTCGGGGGGAGCAAAGGTAGGAAAGAATCTCGAATTATTTCGAGTTACATCAGGAATAAGAGAGGGAAGATCGGTGCGCAGACCGAGAGGCAAGCAACCACAAACAACCACACACAGATAGGGGTTTATAGGCCATAATCATGCTACACACATCCACCACAAAACTCATTTAAGGGCGACGCGTATCGAGTGCATTAATAATACATATCATATATGTAATTAGGGATTTGTGGATTTAGGATTGGACATGCATAAAGCCGATATTATTCGCATCGTATGCAATAAATAAAGGCGACAAACCAAAATCGATCATATCGATATTCCTAAAATATAGAACAGCTGACGTGGCTCTGATACCACTGTTGGATTTTAGGGGAGACAGAGAAGGCAGCGAAAACAAAAAAAATTCTCTCCCCAAACCCATACCGAGGAAACGCGTTAACGTCTATATAATAGGAAAGGATGGTTTGTGGAATCATACCTTGTCCCGAGGCTTGCTCGGCGACAATACCTCGCACAATGCGCGGTCTTCAACTCCGGACTTCGACGGTGTCTGTGCAGCTCCTGGTCGCACCGGGACTGACAACTCCTACTCGAACCGGACTGTCGGATGACAGTTGTCCTCCTAAGTGGCAGTGTCCTCCCGCCTCTGTAGTAGTCCACACGGACCACCTGGAACTCCACTCTCCTTGTCCCACAAGGAAGTGGAAGGAGTCACACCCTCCTGTTGACGTACTAGTCGCCAACACGCTCTCCTGCCTCCTGTTGCAACTGCAGTTGTCCTTCCCTTGCTGCACCTCCCTTTTGTGGGAAGCACTTGCTCGGGCTCTCTCACGGTTACCAAAACCAGAGAGAACGACAACTTGCAGAGCAACTGGTTGCACTGAGCTGTACTTTGAGAAGCCCCCAATACCCCTATATATATAGGAGAGTCATGGGATAGGATTCTCCATCCCGGGCAATGCGGGACTAAAGCAGGAGTAGAAGGGTTCGAGAATTTTCCACAAAAAGCAACGAGTTCGCAACTTGAAATGATCGGTTCACAACTGAACCGATCGGTTCGGCCATTGAGCCGATCGGTTGGACCTGAGCCGATCGTTTGGGGCACTCCAACCGATTGGTTGGTGCCCTGAACCAATCAGTTCACGGTCCTAATCCGGCTCAAAAAGACTTTCCTTGTTTCATTCTCAATTGGTATCGCATACCAATGTTATTCCCAATCGAATTGGGCAATTTGAAACCAAAGGAAAATTCTTGCCGACATGACTTTCCCAACTGGTCGGTTGCACCAGTTGAGCCGATCGGTTCAACCCTTGAACCGGTCGTTTCAACCTGGGCATGAGCCGATCGGCCTGGACACTCCAGCCGACCGGTTCAGCAACCTCAGCCGACCGGTTCATCACATGAGCCGATCGGTTGGGAGCACAGGTTGGGCAAAATCAGTCAATTGCGATTTCAATCAATCCGATACTCCAATCAATGCGTCCAACACCTTGAACCATACGATATTGAGTCATCGACTGATTGAGTGTTTAATTGAACTACTAAACTCCTTTAGTAATCAATCTAAACATTGCTTTGTGGACAAAACTCCTCTTCCAGGTTAAATCCTATGTGTGTGACCCTGCAGGTCCATTTCACGTTGGCAGTGAAAGTCCATAACACTTATGACTTCACAAGCAAAGAGCGGTGCCTAGTCACACATCAGTGCTACCCAAGTGAAAGTAGAAAGTTGGAGAACAACTTTCATCCTACAATCCATGAATGGTGTTACAGCGAATGTATAATTCCTTTGTCACTGATATCCCGAATGAACTCGAGGCATGGAACAGTCATCCTGTCAACGTTCATTCACTTCCTTGATCCCAGAGTAGACTGGAAGAGATATGTATGACATCAGTATCACATACTGATTCACACATGCGTGCACGCCTTTCTCAATCCTACTCATCAAGTGGCCATGGATATCAAACTCCCTCAGGAGGGACAAATCCCATATCTATCACTCACCCCTCAAAAGCCCCATGTGTCAAAGCCACCCAATCATCACCTTTATAACAACCCATGTTTCAGGACTGCGTTTGATGATGTCAAAGTGTGCCCAACGACATGTGTTGAGTGCAGTGATTTCAGGTCTAAGAATCTCACTCACCACCATCACTGTGAGTACTAACTGTGACTACCATCTCATGGTTCCATGTGTCAAACTCACGGTGGGTCTGTCCGGTACACTTGTTCTCTAACAAGTACCTATGTGTTTGGTTTGATATCTCTATATTATGACTAATGAGATTCTGTCATCAACCAACACCACAATCTAGTCTTGTGTGTCATTGCTGTCTATCTACCTTCCACAATGACATCCAACTAGGGACATAACAAGAATGTACAAACTCTTAGCATCCGTATGATCTCATCGTTCAGGTCATGAACCTGAAGGCATACGTCATTGAGTAATGTCATTCTCTAGACATTCAATCTGTTCTATCACTATCTCATATGACTGAACCAGAAAGAATTGGAAGCTCACCTTTTATGTTTTATCAAATCAATCTTAATGTATCCCACCAATCATCATATGATTGGCTCTCAGGGCATACATACCAACACATGTGTGTCCCAAAGCGAACCTTGGAATGTTCAAGACAACCCATATCATGAAAATAATGCTCGATATTGAGTAGACACTCTTTAGCATGACCAACTACATCGGTCTCAACTTCTCTAGAGAAAGTTTCTAGTTTAATCTTCATGAAGTCTACTAGGGTCAACTCTTGGTTCCTTGGTTGATGTGGTCTTCCATGTTAACTAGTCAAGGCATCAGTTTTAGCCTTGATGAGCACTTCTAGAGGTGCATTAGGGTTACCATTAGGGTTATCCCCTCCAGAAGCACTATGATCACTTTCTCCATTGGAAGAGCTTCCTTCTACATCTACGTGCTCCTTTCCCTTATCTTATTTCATCTTGGGAGCCATCTACAAAAGGAGAACATGAACTATAGGAGATTTTAATAAAAGATGAGTTGCTAATCATATTTTTGCCTCTGATACCACATAGTAACACCCCAATTTTTTAAAACATACAATTCATGGACCAGAAGCATAAATCTCATTGGGATGTCACAAAATGATTACCATTGCACAAAAATATAATTTTATTCAACCAACTCAAGAAAATAATTGCAAATCTCATGTCTCAAGTTCCACAACTTAAACCTCAAACTTTGAACTAAACAAAACTAGTACATAGTCTTGGTACTAATTAAAAAACTAAACTAAATGCCACATAATAGTTGGCACCCCACCATGTCTAAGCTCTTAGTTTGTCCTTGAGAGGAATGCTCCTTGATTAAGCTCCTCCCTTATTCTTTCCTCCTGCAAACATCACGTCCCTATCCATGCATTCAAAATGTAAAACACGTTAGAGTAAGTGGCATTGAGTATTGTTACAACAAAATAATAACTTGACAATGATGAAAAACATAAAACTAATTGAACAATAAATCTTGGATTCACATAATATGCTCTTAGAGGTTAATTATAATGTCCTCTACTCATATGAACCAATTGTTCTCATAAGGCCCATAGGCTCAACTGATGTTCCACTTGAACTCATGATTTGCATCAAAGTTCCATAACTATGATCCAATTGAGCTCATGATACATAAGTGTCATAATGTTCCATTTGAACTCATAATTTGCACATAAGTTCCATAATGTTCCATTTGAATTCATAAGGCCCGACAACTCAACATTAACATGATGAGGACAAAATAATACAACCGATTACATGATTCATCACTAACTTGAAATAATTAATTTTTACTTGGATTTTACATGAACATAGCATGAATGCTTGAAATAGAACTTGAAATAATATGAATCATATAATAACCTTTAAAGAACATTAATTCAAGAATTTCTAAAAATTGAATACTTAGTTATGCATATAAATTAACTTGATCATCATGGTACAATAATCTTAAACGACCAAAAACCATCATCTAATACTCAAAGTGCATGGACCTACTTACCTTTATTAGAGTAAATGCTAATTTAGTCTCCCTAATCCTGAGCCATTCCTATGTTCTTGAAATCATATGATTCTATACTAATCACCATCATTAATACACCCTAAACCCTAATTTGAGTCTTCTAAGAAAATCAAGGTAAGATACGATGGAATTAGGGGTTGAAAGCTAGAAAATCAGGTTCCTCTTTGAAAACCTTTTCCAACGACTATATTTACACAATTGTATGATTAGTGAGTGATTTATTAGGAATTTATGAAGAACAAACCAATTGGAATTTGAAGAAAAGAAAATCAAGCAAAATTGAATTATTTGAGTCATGGGGTCGCGCCCTGACATGGCCCAATAGCCCCTAGCCACGTAGCACGGGCTCAATAAGGTCAAGTGTGCTTAAGAGATTTTCAAAAAGTCGAGATTGCCCTTGGTGATTAAATCACCTTATCAAAATGATATGTGCATCAAGGTAAAGTTATCCTTGACCATCTTTCTCCTTCTCTCTGAGCATGAAGAACAAACGCAACCACCTAGACCTCCGACCAAGGGGCATAGCAGAAAATGCTAGAAAGTCGTAGAACATCATCCAATTTTTTGGGTGCTAATCAAGGCAAGGCCTCAATCGCGGACGTGAAAGGGGCCCTCGCAGCCCTGGAATAGGTCGCCAGAGCACCCAGAACAAGGGGAAGACATCCAGTTATATGATACCATAAAACCAAGGCACAAAGAACAATCAAAGGATAGAAAAACCCTTGTAGGGTCTCGACGTTCCCAACCGATGCCTCGCGATGCCTGGATGGATACTGAGTCACCATGACAATAAAACAACAACAAGCATATCTAAGGTGGTTGTAGGATACAACAACTAAAGGTACAGTAGGGCACACAAACCATGTAGAAAGGAATCTCGATGTCCATAGTTACTTACGTTCTTGTCAATTTGACTAGAGATGGCGGAGAAACCAGGGCTAATGAGGTATTCACCAGAGATACAGATCGAGTTTGTCAGGGCATCTCAGGGAACAAGAAAAGAAAGTGAGAGGATAGGAGGATTGATTTTTGTTTGGCGGCCGCTTAGTACTCCTTATATATAGGTTTGGTGGAGGGGAGATCCAGATGTCAACTTGTGGCGGTGAGGACAGTCCCATCCCTAAAGGGTGTTTTCTCATTAAGGGACAAAGTCCTATGGAACATGGGATCGTTGAATTTGGGTGAGAACCACGATCACAGTGGTGAAGAAACTTGACGAATCCAAGTTCTGTGGAGAGCACTCGGGGTCAGATAGGGAGTCAGGCCCTAATTTCCTGATTCTAGTCTCCTACTCAAGGTAGGAGATGATCTCACGATACTATGATCAAAATTGAACAACTATAAAGGAGTCTGTGATAAGCAAAAGAAATCCCAGTTTGCATGACAAGGGACTATACGAAAAATGGGAAATCAGAGGCGTGACATTAAATCTAAATACTATATCAAATTAAATCAGATCCAAGGTTGAAACTCTATATTAACTTTACAAAGTCAAATTGAGGGGTAAAACAAAGTCATATTAAGCTTGAATTTGGACCACATGTGTATTTTAGGTTCTAGAACATTCTTATTTGTTTATTTCCCATATTTTATGCCTAGATGATGAGTATTTGGTAAAATATGGTTATTACCATGTTAACAATATTTTAAAGAGGGTAATGTATTATTCTTATTCATGTGACATTTCATTTATAGTCATTTAGGTTTATGTGATCAAATTTGAATAAATTAGGGTTTTCAATGTGGGACTTTTCATTTAGGAACTGATATTTTAATTTAATTAGTGGTTAAAATTTTGTTAAGGCCCTGATCTTGTTTGATACAAAATTTAGGATGTTATAAAGAGCTTGGCAAAAGTTGATTTTGATATGAGACAAACATGATGATATACTATTTGATGGTACCAACTTTGAGGTAGTGGTTTTGATGGTAATGATGATGTTTGGAGTGAGTTGGGAGATAAAGGTAATTTTATGGTTACATATTGGATTGTAGTGATTGCACTGCTCCCTAATATCATATAGATTTCATAAAATTATTGCTGTAATTCTTTTGGTAAATTGTACGGGCAAGAGAAAGTATAAAGAGCTATGCTAGACCCAAAAATGGAAAGAAATATATAAGAATTCATTCAAGGAGTAAACAAAAATTCCAATTAGATATCAATGCCTTAATGAGAAGTAAAATGCATGTAGAATATCAACTATAGAGATAACATTAAGAGATTAATTCAAATTCATCAAACCTAACAAAAAGGAGAAACTCTACAAAATTTAGATGAAACCCTTGCTTATGAAATTACATTGTTAATATTGATGACATAGGACTATGGAGTTACTTGTTTAAGAGTAAAGACACACAAGAATGGTATAATAGATAGGCCCAATACAATATGCATTTAATAACATATGTTTTTCACCTCTAAACATATTCCACATTGAATCACACAACATTTTAGGTTTAAGCCTACACAAGGGTAGTACCACATCTAATTTTGGATGAGAAATGGTTAGGTTTTGATTTGTAATTTGATAAAAGACTAATAAATGTCTTTCTTTGTTCAACCTATAAACTAAACCATGTGGATAAATATATAAAATGATTTACATATAATCTACAAATTAGTAATTAGTAAAACAAATGCTGATATTTCTAACCCTTTTTTTGACATGACTTCTAAGTTATTTTTTAAACTATTTATTATCTTAATTGTTGC
This sequence comes from Alisma plantago-aquatica, assembly GCA_963693085.1. Taxonomy (NCBI): domain Eukaryota; kingdom Viridiplantae; phylum Streptophyta; class Magnoliopsida; order Alismatales; family Alismataceae; genus Alisma; species Alisma plantago-aquatica. The sequence goes on from OY856411.1 coordinate 631,795,623, forward strand.
ATACTAAATCAAGGATTTTATTTTATAAAATCATGATCACAAAAAAGTATATAAAGCATCGGTGAATTAAGTGATGCTTTAATATTGTTTTTTATTTTTAGGGGAAACCCAATCCCCTTAGCAGAGGCCTACATAGCAAGGATAGTAAACCGGAGAGGCTCATAGACCTACACATCGATATCTCAATAAGTCACATCAGAGGCTGGATGATGCTGCGTGAAATTCATTTCTGAATGGTGCTTCCAATAAGAGTAAAACCTGAGACCCTTTATGAGGGCCCCAAGCTGGGACCAGATGGGCTACCGCTCATCGTAATATTAAGAACAACTAATCATCGATTATCTAGAATTTTAATTATATTTTGGTTCATTCCATCTGGTACAAATCCAATTTGAAATATCCCACTACACCCTTTATAAATAGGGTTTTATTACTATTTTTTGATATAATTTTATCTATCTCCACTAATTGTATTTTTTGTATTGATTAGCTAAGCATCACCTAGCTTCATTTAGTGTCTTACTATAGCCCACATCCCAATTTAATTGAGTTTACAACTATGTGAGTGGCTCAAGGATTACTGAATGGGATATGGGTGGGAGTGGTGGAGTGGATGATGGATGATATGTGGATATAAGCAGTAACATGGTTGTGGTATTGATATGAGGTAACAAAGGGAATGACATGGTGATTTGGTGTGATCATATGGATGACACATGAGAAGAAATATGTAGAAATTGATATAGATGGAAGGCATTTGAATTGGAATTTTAAATGGTTTCTAATGGGCTTTTTCAAATAAACTAAGTTGGTTGAAATGTTGCGATAATATATGTGTGTTTTGAATTAGTTTATATAAACTAATTTTTGTAAATTTAGAGAAGAAAAGTTAAATAATGTAAATTGAAGTTTTCTAAAATTTTTAAGTTTGTTTAAGTAACTTTTAGCTAGAAATCTTGTGTTTGTGATGGAAAAAGATTAGAACAGACACGGAATTAGATGACATATGAGCTATACAATTAATCATGTTATGGAAAGGATAGACAAAACATACATCATTTAAGATCCATATCATAATTACCAAAAAATGTCATTAATTATAAGGCAAACCTAAAGATGATATTTATATATATTATGTCCATTTTCTAGACAATATATTTTCTTTATTTTGTAGATGAAGACCTATATTAACACAAGAAAAAAAAATTACATGGTTAAGATTAAAAATACATGCCTATTAAGTAATAGAAATGTTCAATAGAAAATGCATCATATAGTGCCTACATTCACATTTGAACATATTCCACACCTAAATCACCCAAACATTTAAGGTTTAAGCTTGAAGATGGGAAATGCCTAAATCTAATTTTGTATGTGAGATGATTAGGTTTTGGTTTATAACTTACTAAAAAGCCTAATGAATGTCCTCCTTTGTTCATTTTTTGAGCTAAACCATATGATAAATATCATAAATTGATTAACATATCATCCAAATATCGATATTTCGTAAAACAAACTTTAATGTTTCTAACATTTTAACATATTAAATATCAAAATACATTGGTATTTTAGCTTATCGCCTAATCTCAATGGTATGATTTTATATTATTTTTTAGAAGGATTTGTTTATAAACTCATGATTATAAAAGACATATATGAAGCATTGGTAAGTCAAAGTGATGCTAAAGCTTTTTTATTACTAATGTTTTCTTGGTGCATTCTCTACTTGGTACACATCTAATTTAGCATATCCTACTACATAGATTTTTTTATTACTAATGTTTGCTTGATATAATTTGATCTATTTCCCCTTATTGTACTCGGTTGTATTGACAAACTAAACATCACCTAGATTCTTTTAGTGATTCACCGTAGTACACATCCTAGTTTAATTTACTTTACATGTATGTGAGTGGCTCAAAGGTTACTGAATAGAATATAGATGATTGGTGGTGGTGTGGGTGGTGGTTGTGATGAGAATATAACTTGTAACATGGTGATATCATTGGTTTTAAGGTCATAAAGGGAATTACATGGTCATTTGGGTATGGTGAGATGGTTGATGCATGAGAAGAAATGGTAGAAACTAATATAGATGGGTAACATTTGAAATGGTGTACTAAATGGTTGCTATGGGATCTTCCAATTAAAACCAAGTATGTTGAAATATTGTGATAATTTAAGTATCTTTTAAATTATTTTATATGAATTAATTTATTTAAATTTGAAAGAAAAAAAGTTAAATTACATAAATCAGAGTTGTCTAAAGTTTAATCTGGGTCTGTTTAACTTTTAGTTAGGAAGCTCACATGTTTCTATGGTCAAGGGAAAAAATCAGAACAAACATTGCATGGGACGACAAGGATCT